>CATIWQ010134548.1:0-29940 GCA_949673415.1 Euphorbia schlechtendalii | reverse complement strand
TCAAAAATAAAAATTAAAAAGAAAAGAAGATGAACATGGGATTTGCAGCTCTAGGAACTCAGAGGCTTTACCCTTTTGGCGTGAATCCACTTCGGCGTGTCCGTTAGATCCTCGGGAGCGTTCCTCGTTCGTTTTTGTAGTTTAGGTGAAAAGGTTGATGTAAAAAGTCCAAAAATCTACGCTTAATTCTTGGATTTTTAACGTAATTTACTTGAAAAAAAGATTGTTTTGTTGGAAAATAAAATGTTTATTTATCCAAAAGAAAATCAGACTCGGGTTTTAAATTGGTTTTAGACCCGAGAATATCTGAGGATTTAAGAAGAAAAGATGAAGAAAGTTTATAAAAAGATGAAGAAATTTGGGATCCGAAAGTGTTTTTGGATCCGAGAAAAAGTTAGAAGAAAGTAATAAAAAACGTTTTTAGTTTTTGTTCTGAAAGAGAGGATTTTTCTCTCTGAATTGCCCCCCCCCCCCCGTTTATCGAAAATGATCCAACCATTTATAGGAAAATGCCGAAAAAAACCAAAAGAGGAAAATTTTTCCGGCGAGGGGCCTCGCCGGAAAAAAGGCCTCACGGAGCTCATTGCGAGGCTCGCTCGCGCGTCCGCGAGGGCATCATAGGACCCTCGCGGGAATCCCCGCGAGGGTCACCTAGGACCCTCACGTGGAGGCCCCGCGAGGGTCGCCTAGGACCCTCGTGGGCAAGCCCCGCGAGGGTTCCATACGACCTTCGCGGGCAGTCCCCTTCGCGGGGAGTGCGGGCTGCCTCGTGCAGCTTTGCTCGAGGCTGCCATTCGCGAGGCTATCTCGCGTAGCCTTGCGCGGGCTGCCTTGCACAGCCTCGTGCGAGGCTGCCTTCGCGCGGGATTTTTTTTTTGTATTTTTTATTTAGTTAAATAATTTAAAACGTCTGAGGAGGATTCCCATATGAAGATCGTCGGATGGTCGAAAATCATGTGATTCGAGGATAAATTTCCTGAAAAGCCTTCATCATTGAACGCGCGAGCTGGTACAAAATCCCGTGCTCACAATGTGCAGCATGGACTATGCGCAAGCCTGCAAGCCGCAGCTTGCGGTACAAGGCAAGCTCATTAGGGCTTGCCTTGTGGCAACCTACGGGTCCCTATACTCGTGCGGCTGACCCGCTATACATGGGATGAGATTTAGACCCTCCCATGTAGAGTTATAAGGGGAGTTTATCACTCCCCCATTTTTCCCTATATATATGCTTGAAGCCTCTCATTATTCATGCACCAAAAAAAGCTTAGAGCTATTTTTCTCTCTGATTTCTACTCTCCTCTTCTTTTGTTGTGCTAGATCCTTCACGAGTTTCTCCAAAAAAATTGAAGAGTTCTTAAAGAAGGTTGTAAGTTTAAGTGAGCCTTCGGGATTATTTTTGGGTTGATTTTTTGAGTAGTCTAGCAGTTGATATCAATTGACGGGTTCTACCTCTTCAAGGTTTTTATTGGTGAAGATCTGTGTGGACCAATCATAGAGGCTCTTCTAGTTTGGAAGCTTGTGCTGTCCGAATTACTCAAAGGGAACACCGCTACCAAAAGAGAGATCATGCACGCATCAACTGGTAATGCTTTAATCTTTAGATGCTAGGTTTCTTTTATATATTTTATAAACCTAAAAGCACCTATGAAATGTTTTGACTTAGATGATATCAATCACGACATGCTTAGGAGATCATTAGGTTAATTTTAAGTTTTGAAATTCCGCCTTGCAACGATTGCATATTCAATTACTATCTTGATTAACCAACATAGTGAAGTACTATTAATTTGGGTTCAGCACAAATACATGTCAAAAGTTTATTCCATTGCAGTAAACAAACAATTTTTAATCTTAAAAGTAATTAAAATGCATTAGAAAGTGATTACAACACATGTAAGATAAATCTCTACAAAGTATTGAATTAAAACAATAAGTATCTAGTAAGAACCTGGTAGTAATCTGGTAGGAAGAACAAGCAATGTCAAATGTAGTAAGAAACTAGCAGGTACATGGTAAGTAATTGGTAGGAAGAACAAGTTGTGTCAAATCCATTATGAAATTAGGTAAGTACGTAAATACATGTCAAGTTTATCTCTATAGTTGGTAAACAATTTATTGTACTCTTAAAAATAATGAAAATGCATTAGAAAGTGATTACAACACATGTATGATAAATCTTTATAAAGTATTAAATCAAAATAGTGGGTATCTGGAAGGTTCGCAGTAGTAATCTAGTGAGAAAAACAAACAATGTCAAATCTAGTAAGAAACTGGTAGGAAAAATAAGTTGTGTCAAATTCATTATGAAATCAGGTAAGTAATGCAAATACTTGTCAAAGTTTATCTCGAAAGTTGGTAAACAAACAATTATAATCTTAAATTAATGAAAATTCATTTAAAATTGATTACAACACATGTAAGATAAATCTCTATAAAGTATTGAATCAAAATAATAGGAATTTGTTAATAACTTAGTAGTAATCTAGTAGGAAGGACAAACAATGTCAAATCTATTAAGAAAATGACCATATGTGGTAAGTAACTTGTAAGAAGAACAATTTTTTGTCAAATTAATCTTAAAAGTAATGAAAATTCATTAGAAATTGACTACAACACATGTAAGACAAATCTATACAAAGTTTAAATAAAAACAGCAGGTATCAGGTATGAACCTAGTCATAATCTTTCAAGAAGAACAAACAATGTTACACCTAGTAAAAAGAACTGGTAGGTCATGGTAAGTAACTGGTAATAAGAACAAGTTGGTTAAATTAATCTTAAAAGTAGTTAAAATGCATTCGAAAGTGATTATAACACATGTAAAGATAAATCTCTACAAAGTATTAAATAAAAATAGAAAGTATCTAGTAGGAAACTAGTAGTAATTTGCTAGGAAGAATAAACAATGTCGAATATAGTAAGAAACTAGTAGGTACGTGGTAAGTAACTGGTAGGAAGTACATGGTGTGTCAAATTCGTTATGAAATTGGGTAAGTAACGAAAATACATGTTAATTTTATATCTAAAGCTTGTAAACAAACAATTATGATCTTGAAAAGTAATAAAAATGCATTAGAAAATTATTACAACACATGTAAGATAAATCTCTATAAAGTATTAAATCAAAACAGTGAGTTTCTAGTAGGAACCTGGTAGTAATCTTGTAAGAACAAACAATGTCAAATCTAGTAAGAAACTAGTAGGTACATGGTAAGTAACTGGTAGGAAGAACAAGTTGTGTCAAGTTCATTATGAAATCATGTAAGTAAAACAAAAACATGTCAAGTTTTTCTCCAAAGTTGTAAATAAACAATTATATTCTTAAAAGTAATGAAAGGACATTAGAAATTGATTACAACACATGTAAGATAAATATCTAAAAAGTATTGAATAAAACAGCAAGCATCTGGTCGGTAAGTGGTATGTAATTGGTAGGAAAAACAAGATGTGTCAAATTTGTTCAAGTTCCATGTTTTAAGTTCCATAGTAGTGCAAGAAATATAAGATAATGATTCATTCAACAAAGTTTCAAAAAAGAAAAATTCAAATTAGATGCAAAAACAATAGCTAACCTAATCAAAATTTCAAAATGAAATAAAAAACTTAATGGATAGCTAGAAAACTGGAATTATGCAAAAGAAGTTGATAGTTGCAGAGAGCAGAGATTTGATAAACTTTGATATAGGGAGAATAAAAACAAGGAAGAGAGGATTTGATGGAGAGAAATGCACAATACAAAAGAGATACAACTGAAAATTTAAAAATACATTGTATATATAAAATGTATGGAGTAAAAAATGAAACTTAAAATTGGTTACACGATGCAAAAGATCAATTAGATTATATTTTTGTAAATAAGTTTCAGAAACCCTACATTTTTTACAATTTCACTAAAACTTATGGAGTGAAGATTGCTCAAAATACTCTCAAAGAAAGAAAAGAAGAGAATAGAGAATGAGATGTAAATAAAAATTGGATCTCTAATTATAAACAAATGGAGGGTTCAAATTGATAATTTAGTCCAATCCATATTCAATTAAAATAAGATAAATAAGGACAATAATGTAAAATCAAAACCTAATCAGTATCTGAATCAAACAGGGAGTTTATGTGGTCAGCAAACTAGATGCACAATAAGAACTCTTGCGCAGGCTCATAGGCCCAAGCCCACAAGCGGTTTACTCACTCTACGCAACACGTATGCCCCAACAGTCTCGTGTCTGTGCATTCCTATTACATGTAGCCTAGTAGGATATGCAAACTGGGCTCTACTATAAGAGTTATCTAACAGCTCTGGAGTAGTCCCTCTCATGCAAGCCTATACTATACCTAGTACTCACAGACCTGCATGCTCAGTTTCTAATTTTCCCAACTTCATTATTTTTGGTTCACTAGTCCAACTAGTAAAATGGTCTAACCATTTTTATCCTTTAGTTTAGATCACCAACACCTTCCATCTTCTTATAGAGGAGCTCATCATCACCCTTTCTGATATAATCGCGATGACACGGCTGTAGTGGATCGGAAGGAACTTTCAATTTAACATATTCATGGGCCGCTTCCCTACCATAGAGCTGTCAAGACTAGGATTGAGAGTTTGATAGAATTTCAACCCCTGAAATGAGCCTAACTTCCATATAACCGAGTGATATCCCACTAGGATCATTTAGACCATATTACTAACAAGCAGCTTCCTTAGTTCGTTTGGCCCTTCATAGCTATCCTCCTTTCCACAATCTTCTTTCCTATCTCGAGTAGCAACCTCAACTAGACTATGTTGTCTCCTCTAAAGGACTTCAATTCCATCACTAGATGGAACTAGCTTGATGCATGATTTGAAGGCAGGACGCCTTAGATTTTGGTGAGTTTCGGCCTTTTTTTACACTTTATTGCTTCATAATTTCAATAATTCTGATATGATAGATTGACCACACTTGTAACTCTAATCTTTTTAGTACAGGGTTATCTTTTCGCCCTAGGTGGTGGGCGTTGTGTCGAAGGATGCTTATATCTTCTCTTACTCGATGCTCCTAGATCGACATGGTTGACTGATACTCGCAGTACAGAGAGTACCTTCGATGCCTCCGCTGTAGTTGGGTACGATTTTCTACTTTTAGAGCTTTTTTTTATGAGCACAAGATTCTCTTTCCCTCTTGTGAAGTGATGATTACAAATGTTTTCACTTGCTCTCCAATTCCAATGATTCGGATCGGGGTAACAAGAAGTTTAGAGTACATCTTCAAGCCTTTGGAAACTAAAACAATTTGAATGAATCCTTCAAAATTGTTAAACCATTCGAAAACCATACAAAAACTCTAAAAAATGAACTTGAAAAAATCCAAACTAAACCACCCATTCTACCCTGGCTGAATCGACCCAGGATTGGTCTGAAATTTTGGATCGATGCTATGAGTGTAGGATTCTTGGTCCCTCTCGTCAAGAGATGATGATAAATATTTTCACTTACCTCTTTTATTCTAATTGTGAGCGGAAGACAAAGAGCGATTAGCTGAGAGTGCGCGAAGTAAGAGGCGTGGTCCACCGGGGTGTTTTAAAAAAAAGTTTGGGTCGAGGACCTGTGAAAAGTTTGGTTGAGAAAGCAAAAACATTTTTTAGATTGGGCAAACCCAAATCCACCATCTCTTAGTGTGGAGTCGCCACCTGTATTAGCTCTTTCAAGGAATTAGAGTCCTGTGAGTCTTAACGTCCGGGGAACGGCCCACTAAGACATAGATATTCGGTTCTGGGATAAGTTGCTTATTTCTTATTGGGTCACATTATATTACATCTATAGAAAACCGTATTTCTTAATTGTGCATATTCTCACATAAGTCTTTTTGAAGTTATTTTGCATGATTTAACGTATGTGCGGAAAATAGTAAATCCATACACAAAGTGGTAAATAAACGCGGAAAAGTAAAGATTAAAGGTTACATAACCTTGGGGGATGCAACCGCCCACCTAATCTATTAATTACATTTCCCAAAAATAACATTTACAATACTCGAAGAAAAATAAAATCCTAGGCATACATCTAACCTGCATCCACAAAGGTTAGCACGAGATACGGTACAATATTTGCACGTATGTTCGATTTGATTTCGATGAGGCCTGTGTTGCCTAATTAAGACATCGATAATTTAGAGTTCTTATTTTAAAAATAAAATGATTCATTTTATTTACAAATATGTTGATCATTATTTATTTAATGAAAGTGCTCGCATGGTAAGAAGTGGGGTCTATTATCCAGGAATAATATTAATTCCCTTCGTTGGGGTATTCTAACATAAAAATTAAAAAGAAATAAAAGATGAAGAAGAATTATTACAACAATATTTACATAATGAAAGAAAGTAGACTAGGTTGACATATAAAATAACATGGGAAGCACGAGATGAAGCAGTTCTAGGAACTCAGAGGCTTACCCTTTCGGCGTGAATCCACTTCAGCGTATCCGTATGATCCTCGGGAGAGTTCCTAGTTTGTTTTTAATCATGTTTGTGTAGAAAATAAATGTTTTTGTTTATCCAAGAGATAATCAGACTTGGGCACTAAATTTGTTAGACCCTAGAATGTCTGAGGATTTTTAGAAAAAGAAAAAAATGGAGAAAATTTGGTTTGAAAGTAATAAAGTTTGGAATCCAAACGTGTTTTGGATCTAAAACTAATCAAAGAAAAAAAGTGCAGAAAATGTAGAAAAAGTCGGAATTATTTCTCCTAAAAAAATATTATTTTTTTTGTAAAAATTTCTCCGTCGTTGTCGAGAGAAAACTATTTTTTTATGATTTTTTTCCGATCCCGAATACTGAAAATCCACTAATAATTGTAGGTGAAAACACCCAAAAAATCCAAAAGGAAACATTTTCTAGGGAGTCTCGCCGGAAATTCTAGCAAGCCTCGCCGGAATCAGGCGAGGTAAGCCTTGCCAAAGTTTTGGCGAGGCTCGCCAGATTTTGGTGAGTCTCGTCAGAAATTCTGGCAAGCCTCGCTAGAATCCGGCAAGGAGCCTCGCCATCTTGCCAAAGTTTTGGTGAGGCTTGCCGGATTCTGGCGAGCCTCGCCTGAATTTCACCGGATTCCGGCGAGGCTCGCCAAAAATTCCGGTGAGCGATTCCAGATTTTTTTTAATTTTTAATTTTTTTAACATATAAACAAATTAATTACTATCAAAATCTATTTTTTAAGTCTTAAAAAAATAATTTAAGTCCTTAAAATAAATTGGCGACGAGGAACATTCACATTCGGAGATTGCCGGATAATCGAAAATCATTTGATTCGAGGTTAAAAATCCTGAAAAGCCATCATCATTGAACGCGCGAGCTGGTATAATATCCCATGCACACAACTGCCCCTCGTGTGATAATCACTGGTTGTATAACTAGTATGATCACGTGAAATGGAGCAGAGAGATTGAGAATAAACCTGATCAGTGCGGTTGGTGACTTCTTTGCCCTCGATTGGTGATGACATGGGCCTTCCTTTCTAGCATCGTGTCCTCATGGAATTATCCGTTTCTTTCTTCGGAATCCCATGGTGCTTGATGCCCCTTGTGGGCGGGTCGACCATTTCTTTCAGCGACATCCTTGTTATAGTTGGCAGCCATTTCCATCTTTGGCTGCGATTATCATGTGCCCCTTGGAATGATTGGGGATAGGTGCCTGAATCTATTTCAAAGGTAACCTTGAATTTCCTTAGTCGGATGTTGACTTGTTTCCTGTGACAAGTTAGAGAAAAAGATAATGTTAATACATTTTATGATGAATGTTTTAGTTATTTGATTGAGTTTATGTGAAGCAAAAATTTTTATCCCTTCAATAAAAAATTAAAACATGATAAATAAAAAAGTTTAATGGAAATTCAGGGATGTCCCGAAGACCGCTCTGTTGTTTTAGGAGGCTTTTCTGATTAAGCAAAGTTGCTTGAATTAGGCCTTGGTATGCTTGAATTGACTTTAGGCTTGAGTGGGCCATTGTCTTTCTTGGTGTCCGTGGGTTCCTCATGTGGAGGTGGAGTTCCTTGTTTACCGGGGTGGTGTTACCCTAGTTTGGCATCATCTTTACCTGTAAATGACGTGATGCAAATGTAATGTATGCATGATTTTATGCATGGACAATATTTATCACATGATGTATGTTTGTCTGTTGTAGGTGTTGTGGGCTTCATTTATTAAAGAGCCTTCTCTTGTGCTGGTGCGTGGTTGCCCTTATGATTTGTCTTATTAGGGATTCCATAGATGACTTCCTCGAGTGACGACCATGGGTTCATTAAATCAAATTAGAGTTCAGAGCTTGGATCTGGTATGAGGAGAGTCTGGATGAGACGTTGATCCCGCATTGTGTCGGTGATGATCGCTTAGAAGCCATTTGCTTGAAGTGTCGGATGTATATAATGCCACGTACCATTCTGAGGAAGAGATGATGAATTTGATATTTCTTTAGTCCTAAGTTTTTCATAGATCGCCCTTGTTGGTTTTCAATCTATCAAACTTTTTCTTAATTTTTTCTTGGACCACCCTTTCAGGTTTTCAATCTAGCAGACTCATTTTTTCTTTATCTTTACTTTTCATTTTTTGGATGTTTACTTGCGATATTCTACCATTGGCATGCAAGCAATCAAAATAAACATATGCATAAATCTTCATCAAAAATGACAATTCATTGATGCACTTGACAGGGGTATAAATGTTTCAAATGATTTGACTCCTACCATCAATTATCCCTTTCAGGCTTTCTAACAAATGTGGTTCTCTCGATGTCCTAGGTTTTGCCTAAGCCGCCCTTTTCAGGTTTTCAACTCAACGAACTATTCTTTTTGTGTTTTGAAAAGAAACCTTAATTTTTTCTCAACTAACTGAGTGTTAATTGACAGGCTAATTACAATTTTATTTCTGTTGTTGGTACTGCTTTTTATCGATTTATTTCTTTCACCTATGCGTGATAGCAATTGTGCCAGACTTGGTAAATTTGGTTGATCGGCTACCATCCGTGTCCATGACTTCAGTTGTTGCCCAGTTCAACATTTCTAATCGATTAGTTGGTGCTCGCGCTGCTTTGCTGGCTTGAGGTGTATGTGATGATGGGTCTTGTTTATCAGCATTTCCTTTTGAGTTCAATTATTCTCCAACGATGAGTGGTATGTCGAAGATCAGATTTGATAGCTTGATTCATCGATGGTGAACGGTTTTCATTTTATGATGTTTCCTCCTCAATGTGATGATTGGTCCATAAGTGTTGGTGAACCATGTGATGGAGTTGTTGACATGTTCAATGATCTGAATCCTTCTTTGTGTTCTTTGACGTTGTGTCGATTGTTTGACCTCAACTTGCTTTGTTGACATTTTGGTCTTATTCTATCTTTAATCATTTTGATCTTTGTTTGACTGATTTATTAATTGATGGACATTCCATGCTTGATGATATATCTTTCGACCTTACATCTTTAAAGGATGAGGTAAATGTTATCACACGTTGTCTAAGTTTGTCTCTCACTTTCCCTCAAGAGTCAAATCATTTAAAATTACCGTAAGTTTGAGGAATCCAATTATTCCCAAATTATTTTCATGACATGATGTGTCACATGTGCTAAAAACATTATGTATATGCTTATGAGAATGCGTGATGTCATAAATTGAATATCAATCAAATAAACAAAGTTCAATTTATTCAAAAGTTCAAAAGCCTCGTGGGAAAAGTAGTTAAAAGCTAATTTATTACATCATCAATGTTCTTCTAGGGCCCCTTAGATGTGTCCATGCATTCAAAGTGATCCATCCTATCCACCTTCTCAAACACTTCTTGATAGCTCGAAAAGATGTCTGATCCAAACTTGTTCCTGTATGATGGTAGTGCACCATCCAGAAGCTTGGTTATCATCTCTGGTAGACTTAAGCGAGCCTGAAACCTGACTTGTATGGCCATCCAATGCGCATAGTAGGATTTGAAGCTTTCACCCTGCTCTTGCCTTTTAGCCTCTAGATATTGCATTGTGGTTTCCATTTCAGAGTTGAAACCATAATGCCCCATCATAGCCTGAGCAAGGCTATTCCAATCAGTAGCTACGTCCAGCGGAAGGTTGATGTACCATTCATTGATTGGGTGGTCCACGGTGATGATAAAGAGCTTAGCCATCATCCATTTGCTGACCCTTAATGCTCTCATCACAGTTTGATAATGTGATAAATGAGCGCACAGGTTGCCAAATTCCACATACTTTTCAAATTGCAACATCAAAGTTTGGGGGCAAGCTATCTTCATCCCCATTTGTCAGTTGTGCTGAGTATGGATTCATGAGATGGCCGCCGTGAGTGGCCAAGAATTGTTGCCATAACTCTGCCATTCTTGGTTGTTAGAGGATGGCGTTCCCTTTCCTTAGATAACAGCTATATTTCCCCTGGGGAAATGTTGCAAAATTGGGCAGTTGAGGTGCCTAAAATTGTGAGGCCATTGATGTACTCTAACTGGGAATAGGCTATTGGGTCATTCCTTGATAGAAAGGCCCTGGTGAGAATGCCGGTTGCCCAAGTTATCCCAGGAAGAATTGATTCTGGTTCGGTTGACTTTATCCTACCCCGAACTGATAAAAGACAATTGGGGGCACCATGTGTGAGGTGGGGGGTCACCCTATTTCAGGCTGACTAGTTAGATTATCATTGTTAAGGGTGACCTCCGCGCTGGACACTACCATCTAGGCCCTCCCAGTGTGCTGGTGAATGAGCGATGCTAGCTGTTCGCTGTTGGCAAAGGCATTCAAGGCTACTGCAATCTTGGCGCTCACCGATGACTAATGTTTTTGCTGAGAGTTTTGTCCCGTAAGGACAAAATTATCTTCCCCCTCACCTTCTTCTTGTGGATTGGCCATACTCGATGTATGTTGAACTGAATCTGAATCAGAACCCGAGTCCTCACTCGAGTGAGTGTACGGAACCCCCTCTAGATTGGCCACGATTGGAGAAACATGGACTAGACAACGAGCAGGCCTTTTCCAAACCCCTTCAATGAACAAGTAGAAGATCACACCATGCATGTAAGATTCTTGGTATGATTCTTAATGTGGGCAATGCATGTGATTTATAAGGTTATGGCTACATTCATAAGGGGTTAGCATGCCATGATGTGAGATAAATAATATGCTTGTCAATCCATTTGAAACAAACAGGTTAGTCGTTAGGTAAAGATGAAAATAATGAAAATCCAACACCAGGGGTTGGAATTGAGACTTATACAATGTCTGTGTGAAATCGCAATATGAAGGGTGTAAGTGAGGTGACCATGTTACTCGTATGATAATATGTCAATAGTTTGAGATTTTGTACTATGACTAGGTCTCATGGAATGTGGAGGTCAAATTGATTTCGACTAAGCAATGTGACATACCCTAATGAAATGAAAATAACTACCATATGTAGCTATCTAATGAATGATTTGGTTATTTTTACCCAATTAGGGCGAAGTTTTGGATGATCGTGTGGTCATCGTTATTAGAGGGTATGTTGTGATGCATGAATCATTATCCTATGTGGGCGAATGGTTTGGGTATTAGGCGTATGCCCCTGAGGATTAGTAATGTAAGGTTTTTGAAACAAATTCGCCTCGTGTGGGCTTAGATTCGGATGTCAGTAGGGATATCACGCTATGTAGGAAAACTGGTTTGGGTAGGTTTTTAGCCCATTTGGGCTATGTGTTATGTTTGATTGCCCCGTGTGGGCTCTGAGTTGGATGTCGAGTGAACCTCTCATAGGTAACATGTGGGATATATTATTGCCCCTTGTGGGCTGAGTGTCGGATGTCAAGTGGACATCATGCACTAAAAGAAAAATATGTTTGCCCTGTACGGGCTAGTAGTCAGATCTCAACTAGACATCTAGCTGAAAAGGGGTAAGTGATGTTTCATGACTCTAATTAGTTTCGTATTACCCTAGGGTGATATGATCTCGAGTGTCAACTAAATCCTAAGTATGAATGACGTCAAAGTGGCATCATGAAGATAATATGTTCATTTAATATCATGAGTGTGTGCATTTGAGTGTCTGCATTAAGGTTCATGGTTAGCATGGCACATTTGTACGATGCATGATGAATAAAAAAGTGATAAACACATAGCACATAGCACATAAAATCAAACTTCCAACCATACAACTCCTGCGCGTAGAGTTTTTGGCTAGTCTCTATCCTAGGTTTGGCTCATCTTAGTATCACAAGGATACTAAGGAGCGCACCTACAAAAAAATATAATGCATTGTCGTTTGTTAGGTAACACCCTGGGGAAAAATGCCTACGGATTATTTACATGAGGTTTATAAATGGGTTGTTGATGTAGAAGATTCTTGTCGTGCTAAAATATACTCCAAGCCTCTCCCTAAATAAGTTCTAACGAGGGAGGTACATGTGATATGGCAACAAGTGCTCCACCCGCTCAAGTACTATCTTTTCTTAGGGAGGCGGATCAAGGGAAAGCTTTGCGGTAATAGGGGTACCTTAGATTTATGGGCTAATCCCTTCTATTGCAATGCGAAATTAATAAATATGTCATACTTAAGAGAAAATAGAATAATGTGATCAATAATTTTCAGCACTTATCCAAAATCTAAAATCTTTGAAAAAACAAATATTTAGAAAAATCCCCACCAAAGTCGCCACTATGAGCAGACGACACTGAGCGATTGGCCAAGAGCGCGTGAAGTGAGAGGCGCGGTCCACTTGGACATTTTAAATAAAAGTCCAGGTCAGGGACCCGGGAAAAGTTTGGTAGAGAAAGCGAAAACATTTTTTAGATTGGGTAAACCCGAATCCGCTATCTCTTAGTGCGTAGTCACCACCTGAATTAGCTCTTTCTAGGAATAAGAGTCCTGCAAGGCTTATCGTCCGGGGGACGGCCCACTAAGACATAGAGATTCGGGTTCGGGATAAGTTGCTTATTTCTTATTGGATTACATTATATTACATCTATAGAAAACCATATATTCTTAATTGTGCATATTCGCACTTAAGTTGTTTTGAAGTTATTTTGTATGATTTAACGTTTATGCAGAAATTACATCCATACACAAAGCGGTAAATAAACGCGGAAAAGTAAAGATTAAAGGTTACATAACCTCGAGGGATGCAACCGCTCGCCTATTCTATTAATTACATTTCCCAAAAATAATATTTACAATACCTGAAGGAAAATAAAATTCTAGGCATATATCTAACCTACATTCACAAAGGTTAGCACTAGATACGACACAATATTTACACGTATGTTCGATTTGATTTAAAAGAGGCCCATGTGGCCTAATTAAAACATTGATGATTTAAAGTTCTTATTTTAAAAATAAAATGATTCATTTTATTTGCAAATATGTTGGTCATTTTTTATTTAATGAAAGAGCTCGCATGGTAAGAAGTGGGGTCTATTATCCGGGAATGATATTAATTCCCTTCGTTGGGGGTATTCTAACATAAAAATTACCGGGAGCGTTCCTCGTTTGTTTTTTAGTCGTGTTTGCGTGGAAAATAAATGTTTATTTATCCAAGAGATAATCAGGCTCGGGCACTAAATTTGTTATTGACCATAGAATATCTGAGGATCTTTAGAAGAAGAAAAAAATGGAGAAAATTTGGTTTGAAAATAATAAAGTTTGGAATCCAAATGTGTTTTGGATCCAAAAATAATCAAAGAAAAAAAGTAAAGAAAAGGTAGAAAAAGTCATAATTATTTCTCTAGAAAAAATATTATTTTTTTTGTAAAACTTTCTCCGTCGTTGTCGGGAGAAAACTATAT
The DNA here is from genome assembly GCA_949673415.1 of Euphorbia schlechtendalii. Lineage (NCBI taxonomy): Eukaryota > Viridiplantae > Streptophyta > Magnoliopsida > Malpighiales > Euphorbiaceae > Euphorbia > Euphorbia schlechtendalii. The sequence goes on along the minus strand of CATIWQ010134548.1, from coordinate 16,179 downwards.
TTTTGTGAATTTTTTCCGATCCCAATACTGAAAATTCAGCAAATATTTACAGGCGAAAACACCCAAAAAATCCAAAATGAAACATTTTTTGTTGAGGCTCGTCGGAAATTCTAGCGAGCCTCGCCAGAATCCAGCGAGGTGATCCTCCCCAAAGTTCTGGCGAGGCTCGTCGGATTTTGGGGAGGCTCGCCAGAAATTCCGGCTAGCGATTCCCGATTTTTTATTTCTTTTTTAATTTTTAATTTTTTTTGAAAATATAAATAAATTAATTATTACCAAAATCTATTTTTTAAGTCTTGAAAAAATAATTTATGTCATTAAAATAAATTGGCGACGAGGAACATCCCCATTCGGAGATTTCCGGATAATAAAAAATCGTGTGATTCGAGGATAAAAATCTCGAAAAGCCATCATCATTGAACGCGTGAGTTGGTACAAAATCCCGTGCTCACACTAATGATTTGCTTTGAGGTTACAAGATAATCGGAGTAGATCCTTGGTTTTTTTTGGAAGCCAAAGCCGTTCAAAATCAACCCAAAAACTATGAAAAAGTCAAAAAAATTAAAAAAAATAGGAAAATAAAAAAATATATTTTTAACCAATCATCCTGGTCCAATCGGCTCAGATCGTTCTAATTTTTCAGACCAACCAGTCCCGACCCTGGCCTGGCTGGTCTCAACCTACACAGGCAGGCCGAGACTAACCCTTACTAGGTTCCAGATCGACCTTATTTTGGACCGGGATCAGCCTGCCCAAGTGGGCAGGTTCTGGATGGTCGGGACCTGTCATAACTTTTTTCCCCTTTTTCCCTTATTTTCAATTTTTTTATCTCAAAAACACCCTTCTTCACTTAATTACATTTTTTACCAACCATTATAAAAGCCGAAAAAATTAAATTTTTTAAGGGGGATCCTTACCTCTTTCGGAAAAATTCTTAGAGTGAGAAAGTTCTAGAGAGAGACTTAGAGATTTTTTGGGAAAAAAATTAGGAAATCCTCACACTTCATTTTCCAATTCCGATGCTTTTTTAAAAATCCCTCCTCCTTTCGGGTTTTAAAAAAACCTGACTCTAGGGTTTCCTATTGCCCACACCAAAAACCTTCTTTTATGCCTTTTGACCAAATCAACTACAAAAAAAGACTTCAAGATCTCTTTTCATTTTTTTCCAGCTCCAAAAGTCGCACATTTACGTTGCAGGGGTAAGATTTTGAGCTTTTAGTGATTCTTTGGGGTGATGTTGTGATTTATTTTCTTTCATTTATGTATTTTCGGCCTAATTTATTTATTTTCCTACTCTTTGTTATTGTTTTGGGCCCCACATGATAGGAATTCCATTTTTCCTCAATAACCAACCACATTTATGCCATGTTTAAATCTTAAATAATAAAATTTGGTAAATAGAGTCTAAAATCAATTATTTCCAATAAAAGCGCGTGAAAAACCTGAATTCCCTACTTTTAAATCCATTAGCATGTGATTCACCCTAATCTAATTTACGCTACTAACTTTATCTTGATTGGTTAACTAACTATACCATGATATTGTGATATATCTCATGCTAACCTTTGTGGATGCAGGGTGTTTAGGTTAGATGTATGGTAGGGTTTTATTTCTCCTTTGGTTATTGTAATTGTAAATAAAATGTATTTTTAGATCATTTGTATTTAGGACCATTTGTATTATATCCCATGGTTTGTATGATTATTTACCCTACCCCTTTTAGGTTAGAAGCTTAATATTTACTTTACTTATCACTTTCTTTTATTTGTTTACCACTTTATTTATTGTTTTTCGCATGTGTGTGATTAACTCTAACATAATCGAAAATGACTAGAGATAAATCGAAATGTCTTAAAGGTGGTCGATTATATGTAATTAAAACTCAAATAACGACAAAGTAGGTAACTTATCTAGGTAAAAATCTCTTTATTATAGTGCAATTTAAGCTGAACGGATCTAGGCTATACCAAATTTCCCGGAAGAGCTGATCCGGGTGGCGACTTCATAACAACGTAGGCTAGAGGTTTAGGCCTCGAGTCTTTACAAAAATTTTCTTTTCTTGTTTCATTTTTCATAAAATCTCCACAGGCCATTTCATGAGCTAGACACCTCGCGGTGATCGCGCAGGTTTCAAAAACGTCGTCTGCTCATAGTGTCGACTCTACTGGGGATTGTTCTTCGTTTTAAACTTAAATGATTAAAAGACTTTGATGAGTTTTGAAAAGTTGTTAAATGAGTTTTTTCCACCTTTAAAATATTTCAAACAAAAGCATGTGCATTAGATGGATTACCCTTAAGGTTAGGATGTTCTATTTTCGGCCATGAAGCCACGAAAGTATCACTTGTGACATCATGGGGGTCGGAGATGCCTAATTTGTGGATCACTTATTGCCATATCACATGTACCTCTCTCATTCGGACCTATTTGGGGAGAAGCTAGGAGTGTATCGTAGTGTAACAAGAACCTTCTACATCCATAACCCTTGTGACCAAACTCATTTAGCATCATTGTACTAGCTTCCCTTATGTATACCAAAGCTTATATTAAGAAGCTAAACTATTTTATTCCGCGGGAGATGTATCATTGGAAGAATTGTATATTGCGTGCATGCTATGTGCTATGTGTTTAATCACTTTTCCATCAACTACATATGCATATAAATCAACATTTCACACTATGTATAACATACTAACCATATTCTTTTATGCAGACACTAATTTATGCACACACTCATTCTTTTATTAGTTTAAGGTTTTAGAGCGCTCATGAAGTGCCATGACATCACAATAAACCCTAAACATCATGATAATGGTATTTGATAATTATAAAGATGCTCAAGGTCACGTTACCTTAGGGAACCCCTCAAAATTTTATATTCCAACATTTATAGGCATCCGACACTCTACCCAAATTGAGTCGAGTACTCAACTCATTTATTTCACCACATTAGCAATACCAAATGAACATCAACATTAATTTATTCATTTATTCAATTATCATAACGGTATAGCACATTGTCTTACCCAAAAATAAAGTTCTCATTTAGTCATGACATAAAAATGTCACCGTGGTAAAGTTTACCACCCATTACCCTCTTTTTCAAGGTAAATAAAATCATTCCATTTTTTCCATTCATCCTTGGAGAGATCACATTGATCTTTCCCAACCTCCATACCCAAAGGTTGGGATACCATTTCATCGCTTACTGAGGGTTTGAAAAACCTTTAAGAATCATAAAATCATTTTGTTTTATCTTTCTTTTATTAGTTTAAGGTTTTAAGAGCGCTCATGAACTATCATAACATGATGAATAATCCTAAGGCATCATGAAATACCCTATTGGTATTCATTCACCTTAAATATGCTCGAGGTCGCGTCACCTTAGGGAATGAGCCAATATGACATACCCACTCATTTTCATTGCCCAATCAACATCTGAACCTTCTGCCCAATTGAGTTAAATACTCAATTCAACCATTTTCACCACATAGGTGATTCTAAATAAACACAAACCTCAATTCGTTCATCAATTTACACATCATAAGGGTTAAAAACATTGTTTTACACAAAAAAAAGGTCCACACACCTCAAGTTATCTTAACATGGGATTGTTACCGTGGTAAGCCATTACCACAATTTCCTCACGCAAACTAAAAAACTAACATCACATTTCACTTCACCATATTGAAGCTCATCCCTTGAGAGAACACACCGATCTCTTTCGACCTTCTCACCCAAAGTTTGGGATATCATTTCATCACTTCATGAGAGTTCAAAAAACCTTTAGGAATCATCAATACATAAAACATCAAAACATGCATGACCTAACCCAATCTTATTTGGCATCTAGCATGGGTTCTTTCCAAGCAGTGTCTCATTCGAATATCACTAAGCGCCATTTGATAGAGTATTCTGTTCTTTGCTACAAGTGAGGGTCCTTTGTAAGTATCAATCAGTCCATCAATTTCGGCTTTTAGATATGGTAAATCCATTGGGAGAGGATGTGAGTCATCAGGGTGAGCATCAGTAGCTGACCGACTTCCATTCGGGGGGAGGTCCTCAATCTGTTAATGGGTTAAATCTAGAGGTAGGGATGATGAGAATGCTTACTAATCCATAGTTTTAGGTAGCTCTTTAGGCTTTTGTGAGGGCTCTTCTTTTAGAGGAGAGGGGTTTTGATTGCATTTATGAATCAAAATATCCTCCTACTAATGGCTAGTCTATTAGATTTGGTGTACGCCCTAGAGGCAATTAGGATGATATATCTTTATTAGTTTATAATGTACAAATAATTTTAGATTATTGTTATAAATATTATAGCATCTTTGTTATTTATCGATGATTATTTATAAATTATGTATCTCTCTTGTATTATATTATACTATTATGTGTATGTATATGTTCACTAAGAAGATAAAGTCCATGATTATTTCATAGCGCGAAAATGTGAGGATATATTGGGAGCTATGTGGTGTGAGAACATCACACACGTGTTACAATGAATGGTCTAAATATCTCTAGTCCTAGTTTAATTGAGATTGGACATTTATGAAGCGGACAAACTAGCATGTGTAGGCTTACTCCTTGGATTTGATCCAAGTAACCAATTTCATGAGTTGAATGTGGTAGCTTGAGTTTGTTAGCACATGAATGTATTCGAGTAATACATTAGAGATGGCTATAAGACAAACACTTCGAAATAACTATATCCATGTATTGGTGTCATGTCATATTGCAATAGCAGTACATGTATCCTCAAACCTGATATTCTTGTTACCTTATGTCAAGTTGCTATACTTTGGGTCCTACTTATTCATACCCTAGTGATTAGGATAATCCGAGTAATCATAGGTGTAGTGATGATCACTTGTTGGTAAACAGAGTAGTCGAGATGGGATTCATCGCTCCTAATATAGTGATATAATGGGAGCTATACCTTAACGTCTCTTGTTAAAGTGACACACTCATAAACTTTTGATCAGAGTATAAAATTGATAGAATAAGTTTCTAGTCAATCTTATTACATTATGGTTAGTTGTGTTCTTTGTAAAGAAGTCTAATTCCAAGATAGCTAGGCCTATTACATGAGCTAACACTTAGTTGGAGCTCAATTAACTAGATGGTAGTTAACTTGATGGAAGGAGTGTATTGTACTAGTTACTATTGTAGAACTAGATGAAGTCACAAGCATGTGGCATCCATGTACTCGAGGATCATACGCCTTTGCTAGAAAGCCCATTTGATCGTAAAGAGTTATCAGGTTCCATATCAGTCTGGAACACTAAGCCTAAAGGTTCCCGAATGGGAAGCCAAGTTTAGGTTAACATCTAGAGGCTCTATACTTCATGATCCCATGGGTTCACACACTTTGGCCTCTTCTAGACTAAGTAAAGAACTTATAGACTAGTTCTATGCCGAGAATATAAGGAAAGTCAAAATCGTAGGATGAATTATTAACTAGTTGGACCAATTATTATGTAAAGGATTTAAAGAGAGGAGTTGGAAAATTTCACGAGGCAGAGAAAGGAAAATTTTTCATGTGGTGAGTGGGCCCCGTGAACACGGTAAAATTACTCGCAAGCCGTTAGCATGCATTGGCACAAGGCCAACACATGCTGGTGGTTGCAGGCTCCCCAATAGCCCACAATCCCAACTTATGGGACCAGGAAAGCCCATTAGGGCTTGCCTTATGGTAGCAATACACTGCACCTGCATGTAGGATGTGCATGTGGGTCAACCCGCGGAGCCTAGGGCTCTGTGTGGATGACTCACATGTGGGATGTGGATTGCTAAAAGGGGAATTTAGTTGCTCCTCTTCTCCCTATAAATTCCTCCTTCTCCTTTGAAACGTACTTTAGCTCAGCCTTTTCTTCTAAGTTTTTACTTCTTTTCTTCATGATTTTTTGAGAGATCCTCCACGAGTTTCTATGCTTTCATAAAAATTCTTTTGAATGCATATTCATATTTTGGAAAGTGCCTTCTAAGTTATATTTTCAGGTTAGTCTATGAGCGATCTAGCAATTGCTTGTTAACTAATGAGTTCTTCCTCTACGGGAGGTTTTGGTTGGTTGGGATCTGTGTGGACTATTCATAGAGGCCATCCTAGTTTGGATGTTTATGCTAACGAAGTGTTGTCCAATTATTCTAAGGGAGCATCGTACCAAAGCGAAAGGCACGCATTAACTGGTAATGCTCTTAACTTATATGCTAGGTTTCTTTTATTAAGTTTTATTAACCTATTAAATTCTATGGAATGTTTCAACTTAGATTATATTAATCATGGAATATGCTTAAGAGATCTTTTAGGGTTAATTTTATGTTTTGAAATTTCACCGTGCAAGTTTGCATGTTCAAATATTATCTTAATAAACCATCAGTGGTATCAGAATCTGCCTTATGCTATGCATGATTAATGATAATATGTTTAAATGATATTTTCTATGAAATGATTAAATTATTCTACTCATGACTTAGGTTTCAATTCATGTTATAGAAAATGATGTGAAACTAGATTAAGGTTTATATCAAACTTAGTCAAGGTGATTATCATATAAATTAACAATGTTTTACTATACTTGTAAATACTTTAAACTAAAGGTCATCTAGTACTTCACTCAATTAAAAAAAGAACAAAATCTGTAAATCATAATTATCTATGGTACAATGAATCAAAGTGCCTGTGGTTATTTTGTAAAGGATTAGATTTGGCTGCTCATTTACTTTAAAGGGGCCTCTCTTACCTAGAAATCTCCATCAGTATTAGGTTCAAGCGTACCTAAGGGACTTTTATGACTTAGTTGATTTCTAAGATGGGAATTGGATTCCGCATATGGTTTTACAGCCATATTTTAAGATGTTAGATTAAAACTTATAGACATAGGTGCAAGAACTTAAACATGGAACTTATTTGTTTTGCTTGCTATGTGGAATCTTGGCATAATTGAATGATTACGATGTACCGGTCTTGAGTATGTTCCCTTAGATTAATACTTCTAAATAGCACAGAATTATTATTATCATAATCATATCCATCGTATTAGTCTTAGATTAAGGCAAGACCAGCTGCACCAATAAAATCTCTACAATAATATTAAGGTTGTAAATTATCTTCCCATCATAAGTCAAGATACAAACCTTATTAATGGATGTAAGGACATGTACAACATGCTTTCCCGTAACATGTGTTAGGTCATGAGACTAGATGGGGTTAAAGACTTAACGAAATGGGTTAGTTATCCATATCAATGGAGCTAATGCCAGATTGTAGATATATTTGATGAGTCGTATAATTAGGTACACATGTCTCAAGAAAGAGAACTCAAATGGACTAGAAATTGCATGGAATGCAAATGGATGGGTTCCAACCATGGTCGTTTGTTATGGCTTAACTTGCTACAGCGGAGGTCATTTTGGATGGGCCATGGACGCTACCTACTACGGAAAATTGGTTGGACTAGATTTCCTGAATTTAATATAAGGGGTTATTTGAATGTCGATAAAATAGTAGGAAATGTGTGTTTAATTAAAGACCTTTGTTGGTCCTAAACGGCTTAAAATAATAGTAGAGGGGGGGGGGAGAATTCAGTTCTTGGTTTTCTTTTCCTGATTTGTAAAAATTATTGAACCAAATTAAGTTTTTAGATGCGTTTTGAGTTTACCATGCTGAGCTAGGTCTAAAAACTATAAACTGCGCAGCTTTGTCAGCACAATTTATCTTCAATTGCTTACCGAGTACTCTACTCAGCAATAATTGGTTTTCAAGCAAGACAAGTAAAATAGACAGAATGATGAATGAGATTAGACGTGATAAATGTAGATAAAAGGATAGAACTTTTACACCTAAGATTTATCCTAGTTTGGTCCCTATCCTACCTCTAGTCCCTGGATTTCTTTTCAAGCTTTAATCGACTAGTGATTCATTCCTTCCTTAGGTGGAGAAGCCTTTACAGTGGGTTGAAGAGATTACAGATGGTACCTTCCTTTCTAACTACCTCTCAACTCAATTTAGGTATCCTTCCTAAACTGACACTCAGATTTTTCAACGAAAATCAAAATAGAGGAATTTAACTTATAGAATTGTTGAATCCTTTATGATGTTAAATCTAAAGTGATATTCTCTTTATTACAATGTTTTTTAAACAAGATGTGTTTGCTGATTGCTTGATTTGGAATTTCTGAAAGTTGTGAGTATTTGAATAGAGTTTCAGCTTTTAGAGAAATTTGAGGTGATTCACCAAGTTTGAACGCTTGCTCCAGTCTTCTATTTATAGTTCAAGGTCTTGGAATTAACCATTGCAAACTTCTCATCCTGACAGTTCTCTAATTTCTTTTCTCTTCAAATCTTTCAAAATTTCCCATTAGTGATAAATTCCAGGATGTTTAGAGATAGAGATTTTAAATGTTGAAGTGCGAGATTAATCCGTTAATCTAATGCACCAAAAACTCCTTTCCTTCAAGCAATCTGGTTTGATAGAGAGGTGTGCGAGTTGCAACGTGGAATTATGAGAATTGTTGACTTGTTGACGTTGCAGAGTTGCGAGGAGACACTGAGAAATGATGCATGCCAGAGGATTCCTTTTTCCTTGGTCTTTAGTGAGGAATCTCCAACATTCTGTACTAACATCTTTTGGTTGTGAGGACTACTTGAATATCTTCTTTAATTCAGCGCCTTTTCTCCTGAAAAGCATCAAAGACATATTTTATTTCTCACAGAAACTATTAGTAGCATATTTGTCATTTATTCTCTAAGTGTCAAAGAAACTCAGCTTTTTGTTACAAAAAAAGATAACTCGGAAGAGTTGAGTCTATATCTTATAAACTAGTCTATATCTTGTAAACTATGTAATACTAAACTTAACTCAGTTTTTCTTACTTTATTCCACAACTTAATTAATTACTTTGTAAACTAAGTTGTCTTTCCTTAAACAAACTCAAGTAGACTTCATTAATTAAGAGTATACTTAGTACGCAATTAATTTCACTATCCAAGTCAGTTTGTTATTTCAAAAATGTTTTAAGTACTCTGAAGTACTATTAACTTGGATTGAACAACCTTATATTAAATGCATGTACATACACTAATGTCTGAATAATTTCTATCTTATATCTAGGTTAAACAATGAATCCAAACATAAATCTTTATCCAATATTTGACAATAAGTTAACAGGGGTCAATTTTGATGACTGGTTTAAAGCTCTTAGAAAGGATCTTGAGATGAGCAACTTGTACTATGTTTTGAATAATCCTGAACCAGTCAATTTTAATGCAGAGGCTTCTATCCAACAAAAAGAGGCATATCTTAAGCATAAGAAGGATGCTTTTGTAGTGTCACTTGTGATGCTCGAAACCATGACCTTGAAGCTTAAGAAGCAGCATAATGGTATGGATCTAAAATCCATACTGATCCATCTCAAAGGAATTCATGAGGGCATGAAAAATGAATGAAATGAAATATTAAAATTCTTTTTTACCTTTGGGAGAAATGATGGGATCCTAGCTACTGAGCGTTGCATTAAATACTTTGAGTATTCGAAGAGAATGACTCAGATAAGAATTGAGAGAAATTCTGAGAATGACATATAGACTATGATAGAGAGTCTATATGATAAATATTCAACTTTCGTGAAAGATTATCTCATGCCAAGGAAGACTAGTAAGACATCTAAGTTTATTAAGGAACTTAGAAGTTTGAAGCTGGTATGATGGCTAGAGGAACAAGTACCTTGGCAAGTAATACTTGCATAAAAGGTAAAGGTTTAAAACCAATAAACAAGAAGGTAAAATATGTGATAATTGAAAAGGAGAAGCCTAAAGAGATATGTTTTATGTGCGAAAGGCCCGGATACTGGAAACGTGATTGCATAGCTCTAATTTCTTAATAAGTGAAGAAGAAGCCAAGTGAGGTATCTACTTTAGGTATGTTCATGATAGAGTTTCTCTATAGTTCCTTATGAGTCTACATGACTTGTTTTAGTTTCAAACAATTGCTATTTTATTCTTGATGTCACTAAGAATATTACTTCTGTTGCACGTTTAGCAACATATGGATTTGAGATTTTATTTTCTAATAATAATTGTCAAATTCGATGCGATAATGTTCTTTATGCTTATGGAATATGTATGGATGATATTTATGTTCTAGGTACTAAACTGAAATTGTAAACATGAACATCATTAAGAAAATGAATATAGATAATGAGAAATCCTCATACTTATGGCATTATCATTTAGGCCATATAAATTAGACTCTCTTAACTAAGTTATACAAATGTGGAGACTTGGGGGTAAGATGACTAAGAAAGCTTTCAAAGGAAAGGGTCAGCGTGTCACAAGTGCTTTGGAATAATACATCCGATGTATGTGGTGCAATGAGTGTTAAGACACATGAGGGTTTCGTTTACTTCATAACCTCTATTAATGATTATTCATGATATGGTTATTTGTACCTAATGAGGCACAAGTATGATAGTTTTGAGAATTACAAAGATTTAAGAACTGAAGTAGAGAAACAACTTGGGAAAAGCATCAAGATTCTTTTAATCTGATCGAGGCAACGAATACTTAAGCCAAGAGTTTTAGGAGTATCTAAGAGATAATGGTATGTTATCCCAATGGACACCTCCTTATACACCCCAACAAAATAGAGTGTCAGAAAGGAGAAATCAAATCCTACTCGATATGGTTCGATCCATGATGAGCCAAGTAGAACTCAGCAGATCCTTTTAGGGTTATGCACTTGAGAGCATAGTTTATATTATAAAAGAGTGCCCTCAAAATTAGTTAATCAAACACCATACGAAATGTGATATAGTAAGAAACAATCTCTTTCTCACTTAAGAGTTTGGGGATGTCCTGCTTATGTAAAGAGGATAAGTTCTGATAAGCTAGGACCTAAGTTTGACAGGTGTCCATTTGTTAGTTACCATAAGGATACTATGTGTTATACCTTTTATGATCCCAAGGAATAAAAGGTACTTGTTTCAAGGAATACTTAGTTCCTCGAGAAGGAACACATACTTGCGAAAGCTAGTGGGAGCAATCTTGAGCTAGGTACTCAAGATGATCAAACAAACAATCAACTGATTGTTCCTTCATCTATTACACAAGAAAGTGTAGGCATGGAACAATCTATTATAAAATTTACATTGCGTAGGTTAGGATGGGTTATAATCATTCCTGAGTGATACGGTTATTTCATCACTTGTGATAAGCACATCTTCCTTATAGAAGATGATAAGAGAAAATCTTACAAGGACGCAATGGAAGGCTTAGAGCTTAACAAATGGTTTACATCTATGAAGTCAGAGATAGACTCCATGTACGAAAATTAAGTATGGAACTTAGTTGATGCTCTAAGTGGGATTAAGCCCATAGGATGGAAATGGGTTTTCAAGAAGAAAACTGACATGTATGTTAATGTGATTACCTATAAAATAAGGCTAGTTGCAAAAGCTTACAGTTAAAAGGAAGGCCTTGGCTATGATGAAACATTTACACCATAAGCCATGTTGAAGTCTATTAAGATACTCCTTGCCATCGCTACTCATAACGATTATGAGATCTGGCAGTTGGATGTGAAAAATGTGTTCCTTAACAGGAACCTTAATAGGGATGTATATATGATACAACTTGAAGGTTTTACATCCTAGGATGGCTTGATGGTATGCAAGTTGCAAAGGTCCATTTATGGACTTAAACAAGCATCAAGGAGTTGGAATATTAGGTTTGAAGAGAAATTATGAGAAAATGGTTTTGTTTCAAACGCTAATGAGCCTTCTGTATATAAGAAGGCTAGTGTGAGTGCGCTCATTTTCCTTATAGTGAGCGAACAATACAGAATGAGATGGGCCGGGAGCGTGTAAATGAGAGGCGTGGCCTACCTGGATGTTTTTGCTAAGAACTAAAAAAGTACCAGGTCGGGGACCCGGAAAGGTTTTAAAGAGAAAGTGAAAACATTTTAGATTAGTCAAACCCAAATCCACCGTCTCTTAGTGTACAATCGCCACATGGATTAGCACTTCTAGGAATTAGAGTCATGTGAGGCTTAAAGTCCAGGGGATAGTCCGCTAAGACATAGAGATTCGGGTTCGAGATAAGTTGCTTATTTCTTATTGGATCACATTATATTACATCTATGGAAAACCCTATTTCTTAATTGTGCATATTCATGCTTTTGTCATTTTTAAGTTATAATGCATGATTCACACATATTTAGAAAGCGATAAATCCATACATAAAGTGGTAAATAAATGAGGAAAAGTAAAGATTAAAATTACAAAACGTCGAGGAATGTAACCGCCTGCCTAATCTATTAATCACATTTCCCAAAAAAATATAATTGAAATTGTGATACCCGAACAAAAAATAAAATCCTAAACATACATCTAATCCTAATCTACTTGAATACACAAAGGTTAGCATAACATTTACACATATGTTCAATTTGCTTTAGGCAAGGCCCATGTGGCCTAATTAAAAAACGATGATTAAAAGTTCTTATTTAGAAATAAAAAGATTAATTTTTATTAGTGAAAATGCTCACATGGCAAAGATGTGAGGGCTGTTATCTGGGAATAGATTCTTTTATTACCTTCGTGGGGATATTCTAACAGATATCTCCATTAATAGAAAGATTAAAGATGATGACGAAGTATTACAACAATATTTACATAATAAAGGAAAGTAAAATAATCCCTAGGTCCACATATAAAATGAAATGAAGAAAAATACAAGGAGCACAAAATAAGTAACTCTAGGAATTCAGAGGCTTACCCTTACGGAGCGAATCCACTTCGATATACCCGCTTGACCTTTAAGAGTAATCCTCGTCGTCTTTTTAAGTTTTTTGTGTTTAAAAAAATGGTCAAATCAAAAGTTGTTTTTTAATTTGAAAAAATTATGGAAAATCAAAGTGTTTAGTTTGTCCTTTTCTGCTAAACAATTCCGGTCCAGATCCCCTAAAATTCTCCTGATATTTATAGGTAAAAATTTCGTAAAATCCAAAAGGAAACAAATTTAATTTCCAACGAGGGTCCTTGTGAGGCTTGCCAGAGGTCTGGCAAACCTCGCCAAAAGTTTGGCGAGGCAAGCATCGCCAGACATTGGTGAACCTCACCAAGGTCTCGTCAGATCCCTGGCTAGGCTTGACCCAATTTTTTTGTATATTTTTGTTTTCTTAATTAATTTAAAAAAATATTTTTAATTAATTTTACTAAATTCTAATTTTTTCTAATTCATTAATAATTTAAGTCCTTGAAAATAAAATTAGAGACGAGTAGCACTCCCATTTGAAGATCTTTGGATAATAAAAAAATTGTGTGATACAAGGATTAAATCCCGAAAAGCCAACATCATTGAACATGGGAGCTGGTGCAAAATCTCATTCTCACAGCTACCCCTCATGTGATCGGTGCTGGTTAAATAGCTAGTACGATCACATGAAATGAGCGGAGGGATCGAGAAAATACCTGGCCGATGTGGTTGGCAACTCTGAATCCTCGATTGGTGTCCCATATGGGTGACTTATTCATTTTTTATGTTGTCTTGATTCTGACAGACAAGTGTTTCTTCCTTCGATTGCAGTCATTATGTGTCGGGGTGAGGTGCCTGAATCCTTTTCAAAGGTGACCAAACGTGATTTTGATGAGATGTTGAATAATTCTTATGACAAATTAAAGATAGTTAGGAGATAAATATATTTTTGTTTAATTGTTTGATTGAATTTACACGAAGAAAAAATTTTTGACCCTTCAATTAAAAAATTAAAACATGATGAAAACAATAAATTTAATAAATTAGGAAGAAATCGAGGATGTCTTGTGCACTGCTCCTCTGTATTTAGGAGACTTTTGTTGAAGAAAATAAATAGGTGGGGCCCACTTATTTTCTTCTATAAATATCACCCTCCTCTACTTCTTTTTCTCACTTTTTCATTTTCACTCTCTCTCTATATATTTTCTCTCTTCCTTCTCTCTAAAAAGATGTTGTCGAAAGTCATTGGGAGGCAACTCCGATTCACATCTAGTCTTTGTCCTCAGCCTACTGACTAGCCTGGCATCTACTCCATTAATATCGATGATGCTTATTGCTTGAGATTGAGTTACACCATGCTAGGACTTACTCCACTACTCCCATAGAGGTGTTGGATCTCGACTTTCCGACTCAGGTTCATCTTTCTCGGATTGAGGTATTTCTTGAAAACATATTTATATATTTATATTTTTTATTAATTTTAAACTTAATACATGACGCGGAATTTAGCTTAAAGACTTGATTCATGTCGCGGAATTTCGCTTAGAAAAGAATAATATTTTAGTTGAATATTTATTATTTCCAAAGAAATAAAATAAAAACATCACTAGAAAAAAATTCCGATGGACATCTACTGTTGGCAGAGCCCCGAAGAGCTCGGTATTCTAGTGAGGTCCCCATAAGGGGCTTGCCAAAGAATATGGTGAGGTCCCTTTGAGTCCTCGCCGGAGTCTTTGGTGAGGTTTCCATAGGTGCCTCGCCGGAGTTTTCCTACAATGCCCCTAGGGTTTTCGCAGCCATTATTTTTGTTAACATGTTTTTCTTCATATTTCACTACTTTTTTTATTTACAATCTTCAGTTCTTCGATATACAAGTAGGTATACTATAGTCCAGACCTGGTGACGGCACGCTTCAACCCGGTCGAAGCTTGCCTAGGCCATCAAGGCCACGGGCTTTGGTGATCTAGCTTGGTCTATAAGGTCGACATTGTTACCTTACGCCACATCGAGTGCGTTGGCGCAGAGGTGGTGTGACATTTCACACACCTTTCATCTTCCTATTAAGGAGGTCATTGTTACCTATCCGACGTAGTGGCGATTATCGGTCTTCCCTGGATCGGGATCGTGATTCGATTCGACACTTTCTTGGAGAGGTTCTTCAAGACCAACACTACCTGGAGAAGCATTATAGATTTAACCCACGAGGCAAGGCATTGTGCTACAACGCACTTGTTGAGTATTGGACCAGCTAAAGGTCCATTTTGGCAGTGGAGATTCCTTTGTATGTTCGATCTTTTCTTATTACCTTGATGAGCGTGATCTTCTTCCCGGTCTCGAACAGCGAGATCAACTATAGGTTGATCGATCCTTTGGCTGATCTGAATGATGTTAGTGGCCTTAACTGCCCCTGGGCGATATTGGCCCAGGCATATATTCTTTTGACCTGGTCACGAGAGCTCATCAATGTACATTACGATGCTGCCCCATGGTTCTTCATGTACCGTTTGTTCATTTATTATTAGTGAACATTGGTTATTTTTGGTTTGCATTGTCTGACTTTACATTTATCTTTGATCATGCAGGCCTGGGCTTTCTATTACAGTTTCTTTCCTACTCCGTGGTTCACTGATACTCTCGATGACTCCCCTTGCCTTGCCCGGATTTGTTTGGCCTTTGAGGGAGAGATATTGGACCACAAGGGATATTATGGGTTACTCTACGACTTGATACTTGATCAGGCAAGGACTCTTATTTTGGGTAAATAGAATTACATTCATCCTTTGTTTCAAACTCATCCTAATTTGAATTGTACTTCAGGTTGACCACAACCCTTGGAGGGAGCTCCCGAGCTACCACATGGCGAAGGAGGTCCGAAAGGAGGTCGATCAGAACCACTTCATTTTGGATAGTCCTAGGACACGTGAGTGGTACCTGGGAGAGCGCATTCATTTCTAGCAAACTAAACTAGTGGCTGAGAGGTGTAATCCTCCTACACCTCTTATCGGATTGTTCTGGGTGCACTCGGTGATCACTGACCCGGAGGAGCAACATTTATTCTTTGAGGAGCATGGTGTGAGGGTCTCCTATTGGTGTGGTGATTATGAGGTGTTCATCCAGGACATGCTGATTCTGCTTCATCCTCCGACCCAGCCTGAGGTAGAGCGGCCTCATGCACAGCTAGAGATTCAAGGAGTAGGCAATTCTAGCGTGGGCGTTAGTGGTACTAGCATCAGTATTCGAGTATGAGAGTTGTGTTAATTATGTCATTTCTTTCATTTTTATCGATCTTGTTTCTGATTATTTATTTGATATCATAGGAGGCTACTCGAAAGAGGGTTAGGGTCTATGATTTGAATATCTCGGCTAAGGGTATGAGTTCCTTTTCTTCAAGTGTCATTGAGGGGAGACTGGCGATTCCTTTTGACTC
>CATIWQ010134542.1:0-45366 GCA_949673415.1 Euphorbia schlechtendalii | reverse complement strand
GTTTTAGAGACAAACGAGGGAGCTGAGTTTTTGGGCTACAACTTTAAGCCAAAACATTGTTCTATTTTCTTTAAGCTTTCAATTATAATTTTAGTTTTCTTTTCTTTAATTATGAGTAGCTAAACTCGTAATCTTTTGGTGAAGTCGATTTTAAGGCTGTAGTTGGATCGTGGGACTTATTTTTAATCATTCTTTCTCTTCAATTCTCAATCTATAATCTAATTTATTTTTATTTTTATTTAGGTTGATGTTTCAAGCAGAGCTCCTTGAGGTTTTGACCTATTTGATATATCGTTATTCTTTTATAAGCTCGTTGGTGGGATTTATAATTGATTTGTGGTAACAAACGGGGTTGTTGGGATCTGCGCTTGTAGTTGAGTCTATCGAATTATTTCATGTTGGGTGATTAATTTGCTAGATATTGGATCTTCAAATCTTAATGCTAATTTTGTGGTTAAATCTTGTATGTTGGGTATAGGGTTATCACAAGGTTAAGGGATTACTTGCATGTTGGGTGTTTTTAATCTAATTTAGCAAAAGATACTTAATTGTAATTGACAAATCAATGCAGTTAAACCAATTGGTTGAATGGTAAGATTATCTTTGTGTCCGTGATCAATCCAATGCAAGCCAAAAAAACGATTTCACTAGAAGACTTTTTCTTATAGATTTCTCTTTATTTTCTATTTTTATTAGTTTTAACTCCAAATCCATAAACCCCGTGTATTTGATTTTATTACATATTCTTGGTTGTCAAATTAGATAAAGTTGATTACGAAGTCCCTGTGGAGAAGATCCCGCTTAATACTGCTACAAATTTATTTTGTTTAGTGTGAAAGGGTTTTGATTATTTTTGGCGATTTCGACGCTCGTCAGCAAGTTTAGTTAACAACTTAGAAAGCAACAAATCAAAATTCAATTACAACACTAACAGTTACCAATACCTAAAAAGTCGTGAGTTAAAATACCACAACCCATTAAAAAATATAAAAGAGGAAACTATCATTCAAAGCAATTTATATTCAATTCATACATCAAAATAATGTGAAATCAATCCTAATTTCTGAAATTTGATAACCTGCTAATTCATGATGGTCATATCACTATTTTATCTGCATCCATTGAGCAAACACAAGTTTACAATAACAAGATTCACCATTGCCTCCTAAGCTATAACCAGTTTTTCAGAGATAGGGTTACACCACAATATAACATTTATTTAAATACCACCTTTAATATTCAAAAACATCCACCCCACTCTGTAATGTATTCCTATTATGAGGCTGTAAAGCAACCCACCAACAGCTCCCCAAAATCAATCTTCTAGTTGTAGTAAACTTCAAATTCGTAAGTTCAGATAAAAGAAATCACTAGATATTCAACTTATACCAAAATATCAACCGATTTGACTGAGAATGGACACATTGTTGATAAAGAAACAAACACAGATGAGGTTAATATTGCGGACGATTGTTACGTAACAACCGTCCGCAATACATCTAAGTATTCCGGACGGTTGTTACAAAACAACCGTTCGGAATACTCAATTTAGTATTGCCGACTGTTGTTATGTGACAACTGTCTTCAATACAACAAAAGACTAATTCCGACAGAAGGCATTGCGGACGGTTGGTAAACAACAACCGTCCGCAATGCCTTGATTTGTTATTGCGAATGGTTGTTACATAACAACCGTCCGCAATAACCCCAACGTCATTTCCGTTCACACTTTCACCAACGGTTTCTTTTATAAGCCTCACAAATAGTGCCACCCTATAAGCCGTTTTTGCACAAGTGATAGAATCCCTATAATAGGATCTTCATAAAAAAAAGTGACCACCGATCGAGAGAGTAACTCGTACGTTGTCATTAGGGTTGTAAATGAATAAAGCTAGTCGTGAACAATTAATTCAATATTCGGATCGGTTAAAGCTCGTTCAAGCTCGACTCGTTAATAAACGAGCTTGATCGTGAACAAAAATTAGGTAGGTTTTAATAAATGAACAAAACTTGAACAATAGGTACTCGGCTCGTGAACATGCTCGATAAGCTACTCGCTAATATACTCACGACTAAGATCGTTAACAAATTCATGAACATCTCTAGAAATAAGAATATTATATTTATCATGTAAATCGTAAGTATAATATGGAAAATAAATATGCATATGTATATATATATGTATCATTAAATTTATGTGTTTTAAAGAGATTAAATAAGTTTTTAACCACATAATACTTTAATTCATGAAGTCAAATCATAATCAACTAGGTTTGAACTTGTCAAAAATTTTATTAATATGTCCGGCTAAAGCTTGACTAAGCTCGGTTCGATTAGGCTTGAACTCTTTTCGAGTTCGTAAAAAATTTAACAAACAGAGTTTGAACACTGTTCAAACTCGACTAGACCTGTTCATCGGATGGACTCGGGTCGGGCTTAGCAAGGTTTTAGCCAAAAACGTTAACCCAAGCCTACTTTAGAACTTCGGGCTGGGCATACAAGATCATTCCAAGCCCATGAATTTTTTTTGTTATAAATCTTTTTTATTAAACTAAATAACCACAATATAAAATAAGCCAAAATTTCTTTAAATTTTAAACATAGTAGCATTTTTTACTTAAACCTATATTATTTAGTAACATTTATTATAATAAAGTTTACAAATTTAATAGGATAAAATATAAAATCTTAAAATAATTATAAAATTTACGTATAAATATAAATAAAATTACCTGTCAGGCGGACCGGATTGAACTTCACTATTTATATAAAAATCAAACCCGATTCATAAAACTTCGAACTTTGACGGGCTAAGACTCGGATCGGATTTTTACACAAAAATGAATATCAAAACTCAAAACCGTTAAAAAAAGCCCGGATCGGACCGGGCCGGATAATCCGACTCGTAAACAGATGTAAACTCCACTCAATTCATTTACAGTCCTGGCCATCATTAAATCCGTACATCACGATGTGCTCGAACACCACCTTCCAATCTCGACTCATTAACTCCTTAATATCCCGGAAAAGGCTGTAATATAACACAAATATAGGAATAAAATCCCAATTTTACAAAAGTTGCCAATTTAAAAATATGATACAATAAAAATGCCACGTCACGAAGCAGACATTCTGTCATAAAGTCTTACTAAATTTTACTAAAACAAATTCTCACAGTAAGAAAATGATGTCTGAAATTATTGGCTTCAAATTCCCCCCCCCCCCCCCCCCCCCCCATATAATTACAACACCTTCCTCTTTGTACACAAAAGAAATCCCACAGCCTAAACGATTCAGCCATGGCAGCGCTCCATCCGCCGGAATTAGATTCCGGTGCCACCGATTCCGTCGCTTCCTCTCCCCGCTCCGAACACTACGGCTCTCATGACAACCGTGTTCGATTCATGTGCAGTTTTAACGGCAAAATTCTCCCTCGTCCCCACGACAATCAGCTCCGGTACGTCGGCGGTGATACTCGAATTGTCGCCATCAATCGATCCACCACTTACTCTGCTTTCATCGCCAAATTATCGAAGCTCTCCGGTGAGTAATATTGTTAAATTTCAAAGGATTGGATTACAATTCGAAATTCAATTCGTTAATTATGTTTTAATTGGTGATTTAGGGATTGCCAATTTGACTGTAAAGTATCAGCTGCCGAATGAAGATCTGGATGCTTTGATTTCCGTTACAACAGATGAGGATATTGAGAATATGATTGAAGAGTATGATCGGATTTTGTTGAACTTGAATCCACGCGCCGCCAGGCTCCGGCTGTTTCTATTTGCTAAAGGGGAAGATTCTAGAGCTAGCAGTATCACTTCACTTCTTGACGGCTCTTCAAATCGGGAAAACTGGTTTTTCGATGCTCTGAACGCCGGTTCCCGACTGGAGAGGGGACGATCGGAGGCTTCTTCGATTGTATCGGAAGTACCCGATTATTTATTCGGGTTGGATAACTCCGATGAGGTCCAATTACATCATCGGGAGCCTAACTACAAACAGAGGCCCCGTCACAATTTGAACGACAATGTATCGGCTTCCGATCCTGGTTCTCCGGCGCCGGTTGTTTCTTCTCCTTACTGTTCAACTTCATCCGCCGTCGCTACTGTGCCGTCGATTCCTAATCTTCCGCCTGTGAAAACCAAATTGGAAAACCCGGATCCGGTTACCCAACAGAAACAGTATATTCCACATGCACAAACGCACCCAGTTGAGCCTGTTTCTGAACCAATTGAACAACCCGCCCCACAGGTATCCGGATATCCGGGTAACCCAGTAATGCATTACGTACCCACTTCTCATTACTCGGGCCAACAAGTGCCTCAAATGCCAGTTTATTATGTGGCAGGTTCGGTTCCGCCCAATAATGTTCCCATACAGCAGGTTCAAATCCGGGCTCCATTTATTCAGCAGTACCCGGTTCAAGCGGGTCAAATGCAAGTAGGGTACCACCAACAAATTCCAGGTATGGGTCAAGTTTACAGTGGAGCACCCATGAGACCCGTCAATGCAGTTGAGCAGTATGATCAAGGAGGAAGAGGGGTTCCTGAAGGGATGAATCAACAGGTTTACTATGGAGTTAGAAATGCAGGTCCTGGTCCAGGCATGGCTTATCCCCCAGGTATGGTAATCCAAGCAGGGGAAGATTTACAAAGGACGGCATCTGATACAAATCCGGGCCGGATCTCTCGGTCTTAATTTACTTGATGCAATATCAAGTATTTTTGTGGTAATGTATGATTGTTCAAAATCTGTATTTAATTATTATGTGCTAAATGCCTAAAACTGATTTGGATTGTAATTTTCATTTTCAAAAATTGTGTGTGATTAAACAATGTTTTATATATGAATTTGTCATAAATATGATACAGCCATACTATGCCTACTGCTTGGAATAGATGCATATTTTTTTTCACTTTGTTTTTCTTAACAAAGACAGGTAAAAAAAAATCAATATAAATTTCATTGTGACCGGTTTAGAGACGAATAGGATTTAGAAGGGGAATCATTGCATAAGGTTTCTTAGATGTTTGCTCGTTTTTTATTTGGCTTTCTCGAATCAGCAAATAAGCTCTTATGCTATATTTTTAGTAGACTTACGGAGTCAATTCCTCGCTAATATGTTTCATCTTGTCGATTCTAGATTTTTTGGAGTTAATTTCACGTTATTCCTTTAAATCTGATACATTTCTATGATATGTTCCAGTAGATTATCAAGAATCAATTTCTCTTTAATATTGAATATGTTTACAAGGAAATTAATTCATGACATTATGCATAAAAATATTTTTTTTTTCATCATTGATTTTTAACTTTTTATTTCCATTTGTGATTAGAATTAATATTCCGTTGGTCAACGCCCAATTTAGTTGTGTACGGGTTAAATAATTCCATTCATGATCGGCAATCTAATCCATGATAATTTATGTTGATTATATAAGCTAATCTGCTGCATTTTAGATTATCAATTAAGTTAAAAAAAATTCAAGCAGAGGTATTTGGTTCAGTTTAGTCATTATTGTGAGCTAAATTGACCAATTGATCCCATCTGTGTTTATTATAGGGAAATACAATAATGCTAGAAAAACTAATTTTTATTTTGTTTTTATATGTAAGAGATTCATGTTTATACTTATATAAAAAAAGTCTTTGTTATTTTTGTTTTCGTACGAAAAGTGTTTTAAAATTATATTTTTTACAGTCCGGTCTTATATAAGACCTCCAATATCAAACAACCTCTTATACCTGGTATAAGAATGATATAGTGTCTTTAGATAACTTATTTTTTTAATAGCTTTTGCAATCACTTTTAAAATACTTACAAATACCATAGTTCGAACGTCTTATACATGGTATAAGATTATAGTCTTATATTAGGTATAAGAACATATCATAAAAACATAATTTTGAAAACTTTTTCACATGAAAAAATAAAAAAAAATCCGTAAAAGAAAAATATGTGACTTTTTTCTGTTGTAAAATTGCATAAATACATTTTTTTGTGTTACCCGTTATTAAACTGATGTTTAATTTCTTACAATTGTATGGGAAACTGAGGCATTTTTTTTGTGGGTAATTTAACCATATACCCAAAAAAGTTAGATTTTATTGCTTTTACAACAATGGAGAATTAATATCACTTTATCATTTTATTAGATTCTTTTTTTCCCTTTTACTATTTTTTCTTTGTAACCACTCTTTCTTTTCTATTTAACTTGAATTCCACAACTTCAAACCTCCATATCTCATAAATCGTTAATTTTTTTAATCAACGCTTTGAAATATTTTGTTCGTCTTAATTTTATCTTTAAAATGACATACACTTAAAATTTTTCATAAAAATAAAAAATTTATCATAATCTTATACATAGTATAATAGCTGTATAATAAAAATAATAATTTTTCATGAAGGCATTATCCAATGTATAAGAGTGGTATAATGTATTTTAAAAAAGACTATATAGAATACATTATACCACTTTTATGTCATACATAACGCCTTCATGAAAAAGCAATAAAAACGGGTATTATACAATTATTATACTATGTATAAACTATGATAAATTATTTTTTTACCATAAAGTGAGTTTTGTTATATATATAACCACAATTATACCATGTATAAGAGTTTCATATTAGGCTTAAGATCTCCGTGCCATGATTTTATGGGAAAATCAGTACTGTCATGAACATAAAGGAGAATTTTTTTATATAAATTCATTATACAACTTTATACCATGTGTAACGTCTTCATGAAAAAACAGTAAAAAAAATACATTATACCACAATTATACACTGTATAAGATTGCGAAACATTATTTTATTTTTCAAAAAATCAAAGTGTATTTCATTTTAAAGATAAAATTAAGATGATCAAAATATTTCAAAACTTCGATTAGAAGAACTCAACGGTTTGTGAGATATAGACGTTTGAAGTTGTAAAATTCAAAGTAAATAAGAGAGAGAATGTAGTTATATGGGTTGATAAAGTCAACTTGAAAAAGGGTAAAAGGAAAAAATGTTTTTCCTTTATACGTAAAAGAAAGAAAAATATTTTTCTTATTGAGTTTTACAAAATTAAATATTTGTAAAACGGCAAACAAAAAATAAGCTTTTTTTTTTTTAGAATTTGGGTTTGGAAGTGGAGCCCATATTACTCCTCACAAAGCACTTTACTAGAAGAAGTGTTTGGGCTCATTGGCCTAACAAAACTAGTAAAGTCAGATTTGAATTGGACCTTGTGTTCCGTTAGAAGCCATGTCGGATATTGGGCTACAAAACTTGGAAATGTGGGCCATAGACATGAATGTATTTATTTTATAAACGGAAAATAATTATAACATTTCTTATCTTTGATTAAATACATTAACAACTTCCTTTGTTTTATAAAACTAATTTATGCTTTTAAATGTTTTGCATTTTTTCATTATCAGTTCTGTATATACTTTTATCATATTGTTAAGTCCTTTAATATATTTTTATATCATTATTGGTCTAAAATTTACCTATATACGTTTATAACAAAACCACTCTTATTTATAATATTTTTATATTCAATTTTTTTCTCATTTATCCATTTTATGCTATTTTTTCAAATGCAATTATTAGACAAGAATGTAATAAATGAGCAAAAGTTTATAAAAAAGACGATTAAATTGTGAAATAGAATAAAAAGTTTGTAGTTATGATTAATAGTTGAGCAACTATTGTCAAAATATATATGAGATATCAATAATTTTAAATGGAAAGATTTAGTAATAGATAAATGGAGGTGATAGAATAAAAATACAAAACATAAGAGTTCTAAATTAGTTTTATAAAACACAAGAAAGTGTTAATGTATTTGATCAAACCTGGGGATGTTATAAAATACTTTTCTTCATCCCAAGTCTAATGACAACCCCTTTTTTATGTGGTTTACACTAGTATTCGGCACAATAGAAACACCTCAATAATGTACATGTAGAAGGTCAAATACATCAACACCTAACAAAAGTCAGATGTCACCATGAACTTTCAAAAGTTTCAATCAATCCTCTAAACTTGGCAAAGATGCACCAGTTTACCCCTCTCAATGCCAATTATCAACTTTGATTGAAGAGAGAAAGATAAGAAAATAATATATTTAAAAAATCAAACCAATCAGTTTTTGACATGTAACGTTGAGGGGATTTAATGGTTCATTTTTATCAAGTTGAGGGGGATATATGACTTTATTTAAAGTTGAAGATGATATCTGACTTTTGTTACCAAGTTAAGGGGTAATAATGCATTTTTCTTATGTAGAATTACACCGAAGCTAACTCCATGTTATCAACAAAATTTCCCTCAATTTAACCGATTAATTGGATTCTTTATTAATTGGAAAAATAATGTTGTAGACAATAAGGCGAAAATGTCCTGAAGAGGGCCACATAGAGACACACGGATGTTAATGATGATGCTATCTGCATGGGGTGAAAGGCGTGCATACAATGCACTCAATTCTTCTCATTGTTATTATATATAAAAATTCGTCTCACTATTTTCTTGAGTTCTATTAAACTTACTTCACTTTAGACATGGTTGAGTCCTCCAAGTCTGCTCTGTAAATATGATCTCGGCTACGAGTTTTTTGAGTTAGGTCCGGTTTAGTCAGGTTTGCGTCCATATCTACTTCGCTTTGATAATGCACTCAAATTTGATAATATTTTGGTGTAACAATTGTAAAATTTAAAATAAAACAGGAAAGAGGCTTAATAGGCCTTAATTTTTTAGCAAATAACGAGGATTTAACTCATATAACAAATAAATCAATCGATTTGTGTAAATTTTTGTATGCGTACCATAATTATGGGTATGCGTATCATAATTATCATCACTATTACTATGTAGGTGGTGGTATGTAAATAAATATATTTATACATGTTATTGATATAGTTAAATAACATGAAAAGATAAAGAGAAAATAAAAGAGGAAGATGCTAGGAGTGGAGAAGTGGACAGGAAAGAAAAGCAAAAGTGAATTGGTCTCCAAATGAGTGCGAATATGGTACAATAGACTACATGTATATATTTTCAACACATTAACTTTAGGCTTTCTCTTGTATCAATGAATAAGGCACCAAAGATTCAACAAACCAATACGACACTCACTACCAAGCCACACTTAAGAATAACAAAAGAAAGTCATACACAATAACTATACACAAGTCTAGTTTAATCTACATTCTCTAGGGATAAGTCAACGCAGGCATAAACAGACGCGAGTTAGATAGGCCATTTTGACATTACTATCCTAGGCCAAAGCTACTATTTAACCATTGCATTTCTATTCGGTTAGATTACAATAAGCATTGTCCAAAAACATATAGAATACGAAATACTTAATTGGTCAAATGCATCATTACTCCCCCTTAACTTGGTTTTAGAAATGGGATGCCATCCTCAACATTTAAAATGATCAATTATTTTTTTAATTTGGTAAAAATGCACCAGTTTACCTCCTCAATGTAATATGTCAATTTCTGGTTGAAGAAAAAAAAAAACAGAAAAATAACATATTTGAAATGTCAAATTAACGAAATTCTGACACGTGACGTTGAGAGGAAAAATAATTCACTTTTACCAAGTTGAAGGAGGTATTTGATCATTTTATAAGTTGGAGGTGACATCCGGCTATTGAAATCAAATTTAAAGGATATGATGCATTTGAACTACTAAATTCCGTCATTTCCATCCTGACACGTGTATTACGGATCATCCATAAAATTGTAAATCATTAATTTTTACTTAAACTTTCACATAGGTAAATTGAAAAAATCAAAGAAAATTATAAAATTTGAATGGTAGAATTTAGCAAAAAAAAAAAAATTAGTTGCATAATTATTACTTACCGTTATCTCCATATTGTAATTGATTAAATTATTATATACGCATAAAACAACTAATTATGTTACAAATTAACAAGAAGATTTATTTTTTAATTTGTTCATCGTTTTTATATTAATTAATAAAAAAACATTTTTACATTGTCTCATGTGTAATTCAAAACTGATATATTTCAAAGTTGTAAATTCATTTTTATTTTTTACTATTACTCTGACACATTGTAAAAAAAATGTGTAGTTTACTTAAATTGTGAATACTTATTTAAATAAAAGCTATCCAGTTTATTTGATAAAGCTATTGTATAGTTTCTTTTCACTGTTGTGTTTTTTTTAATTAATTAACAAAGTTAATCTAGTTTATTATAGTTCGTAAAATATATACTTGGCACATGATACTTTTTGAAAGTGATTCTAGGATTAGATGCATGACAGCGAAGGATATTATTTCTTTGAAGATTTGTTTCGTTTTTTTTATGGATATAATATTAGAAGTTCACAACGCACATCTTTTTACTTTGTATTTAATGAAATAAATATATTAACTTGGATTTCTAGTAATTCATATATCATAGCAAACTAATTAGAAATAGTGTCAACTTTTTTTCTACTTTATAGATTATTATCACATATACTGAAATATGGAGTATATCTTGACTTAGTTAAATTATCTTTTAATGTATAATAAGATTGTGCATTTTTTTTCTTTTCTGTTAACTCATTGTAGTTTTCCTAACAATTAAAAAAACAAAAAAAACTCATAATATTATATAACCATATTATCATAATCCTAATATTATTATAAAATCCTTAATATTTTATTATATAAGTGTGACAATGAAAAATATTATCCAAACCATATGTATAAACGTACAAACATAATTAAAATATACCCAAATCAAATGTATAAACATTACAAAATGATTGTAGAATGATTTGGATATTAATAATACAAAAAACAAAATGATGTTGATTAATTTTACTGTAAATAATTTATTGTTGATTAAGATTTAAGGCAAAGATTCATCATAACTAATTAAAATACCTGGCTAGGTCTTCATATTTATTTTTATCCTTTCATGGTTTTTTTGACTTGAATTGTGGGAAAAGGAAAACCAATGATTGTTTATTTCACATTATTATGTACAAAAATAACAATACAACAATCTTAAAAGTGCATATATATGCTTCCATTAGAAAGAGAAGTTTGGAAAAAAGAAAAGTCAACGTTGCAATTGTTTGACCAATTTGCAGTGATGAACAGTCACTATACAAATACAATATTAATACCATAGGAGAAAAACTAATGTCCGATGAAAGTGATATTGGTTGCAATATTCATCAAGATAATGGATGAAAGGTTAACCATTCTGTTCCTCCAAATTTACTTTTTCTAAAGATTATGCAATGAATCCATTTTGTTTTAAGTTATTGTTAAATCCTTGCCTTGTATAAAACCAAATTAAAAAAAAGCAATTTAGGTTGGATTTTGTTTATTTTACCAAAGTTATCAAAATAGTATCATACAACCAGTTTGACTGGTAAAACTGTGTACAACTATTACTTTCAATATGATCAATAGAAACATGACATGAAAGAAACATATTTTGATGACATGAAACAAAATGTTCGAACTTTATTGATGGTGAATATTGAACCCATAACCTCTTACTTGACCATCACATGTTTTACCATTAGACAATTACATTATATTTTCATTTTATAATTTTATGTCATTAAAAATAACATTTTAATTATTTTAAATGAAACTAATTTATTATTTTTAAAAAATTAAACAAATATATTTAATTATTTGTTTGATGTATTGCATAAATCTGATTATATGTAATAAATTCTTTTTAGTTACACGTTTTAGTTTCTAAATAACTAAATAACATTTAAAATTTTTAAATCAAATTAACACTAAATTATTTGTTTAAATTTATATATGGTATTAAAGTTCTTGTTCCTTTTACGTGTAATTTGCATTTGCAACAAATCAAATTTATTAAATTTTTATCTAATTTATAAAACATGATTGAATTTGAACTAAATTCAGTATTGGTGATCTATTTTTCACTATATTGCATCATGTTTCATTTTTTTGAAGTGTAAGTATAAACTATGAAGTATTAATATAAAACTATTATTATTTGTTGGTAAGATATACCATTCAGCATTCACAAAGTGGGTGGGATGACCAACATTCAAATCTTGACACCAAAATTGTTGGTAAGGTATATATTTATAGATTTAATAACAAATTATAAAAAAAATTAATATTTTGCTATATTTAAAAAATGTCTGGTTCGATCATCAATTTAATCTGATTGAATCATAAATCCACGACTCTTTCTGTTCGCTGGCTCGATTACTGGTCCGGGTTTTAAAAACCATGATAAATATATAAAGTGAAAGAAACATATTTTCTAAACTGACGTGTATTATGTTAATTTACACCTAAAATATATTTTTTAAGTAATTAATAAATGATAAAACTATTTTTTAAACCGGTTATATTTTATACCTGCGGGGTTCGTTTGGTCCACGGAATAGCTATTCCGTGGAATAGGAGAAAAACGAATACAAAAAGATGGAATATTTGCCTAGAGCCCGTTGTCGAGATAGAATAGCTATTCCGAGCTATCATACAACTCATGGAATAGCTATTCCCTTCTCGAGGAGAGGAATAGCTATTCCATAAGTTATATGATAGTTAGGAATAGTTATTCAATTTCGACGACGGATTATAGGCAAACACTTCACCTTTTTCTATTCATTTTTCTCATATTCCACAAAATAGCTATTCCGCCAATCAAACGAGCCCGCATAGCTTTATCAATTTAATGTTCAACATGGTATAATCACATCTCTTTTTTTTTCAATATTTTAATTTTGCAATAATATCAAAGTGGCCGTGATCATGGTATAGCTTCGTTTAATTTGCACCATTACTTTATCTTAGATAATTCGACAACAATTTAATTTAAACTTAATTATTAGTTTTAGATTAATTCTCACAATATCAAGTGAAAAAACTGACTCAGGTTTTTCAGTTTCACACCATTAAAACTTTTATTGAGATAAATGTCTTCAATTTTATATTTATCTTCTTCAAAAAAAATTTTATATTTATCTTTGAAGGCGGTTCAAAAGCTTTCACAACTGTGCATGAAGACATTGTTTTTAGTAGTTAGGAAAACAAATTTATCAATAACAACAGTAAAAAATTAACTGGAATCGTGCACCCTAATTTTTTTAAAAAATATTTAGTCAAAATTTGAATAAAAAGTATATAAACTTTGACCTTTCATCATCTGTTAGATTTGAACAGAAAAGATTTCTACCCAACATATTTAATTTGTCAGTTTTCACCATGAATGCTTAATTGCTCAAGTTGCAATGTAATAACAATATGTAGTTAGTTAAGAGCATATAATATAATTTAACTAATAACTTAATTTTTAATTGAACAACTATAGTATGACATATGATTATTGTGAAATTTGAAGTGTGTCCACATGAATATTGGCCTTTTTTCACTTGAATGAGTTTAGCCTTTTACGTTTTTGTGTCCCCATTTAATTATCTGGCTTGTCCAGATAAAAGAACATTTGGCACTAGCATTTAATTTGGGTCTCCAATTACATAGTTAAAAGTTTTGACTATATGGACATTCTATGTAGTACATAGTTGTATGCTATTTTTTTCTATGTATATATCCAATTGAATTAATCAATAAATGCACAATTTAAAGGGAGATATGTCCAGTCACTGTTTGTGGGGGACGACAGGTTCGATTTTTTCTTTTACCGTTTGAAGAATTGATATATTTTTCTGATTTTAATTTATGTTAATAGATGAAAAATACAATACATATATATCATATCAAACGTTCCTGCAAAATCAAGGACGAAACCAAGCTGTCTTTCCTGCCTTACGTGAAAAGAAAATACTGTTAACCATGCTTCCAATCTTCCAAATATAATTATTGAATAAATAATCAGTAATTTTATATTGACACCAGTTGTTTGACATCCGTTGATACTATGCAATCTCCACCATCCATCTTGTCTTCATCTTATGGTGGAGATCTAACTGCCCAAAGATGAATGACGGAGATTGTAAAGTGTAAATGAGTGTCAAACAAGCTGGTATCAATATAGAATTGTCGTTTAATAATTCATTTCGTAATATTTAATTATCTATGTGTAAAGTTGTTTGAAATCATCAAGGAATTCATCTCATTTTATGCAACACATAATGAATTGAATTCTTTGTAATACAAAAATTTCAAATAATTTAATCCTATATATCTAGGGTAAGATCTAATCAATGAAGGAGTTCAAGATTGATTATTAATTAATGTTAGGAAAGAATTAGTCAACCTAATCAAGTTAAGTAGTTTCCTAACACAATACTAGAGTCCGTTTACACCTAAGATTGAAGGGGCAACTTAATTAAATGATTGTATTTCAACATCTAATAATGTGTGTTGTGCTCGGTTTAGCTTAAAAGGTATTCATGTAAAATAAATTTTAGGGATATTAAAGTTAATTGACCTTAGTTACTTTTAGACATAGAGATTAAAAATCCAAATTATGTTATAACCATTTGTTAGATTAAAGTTTGAACATTTGTTGTCCTATTTTTTTGTAAGTACATATATATTCCAAATTAATTTACTAACAATAATAAACAAAAGCAAAATGTACCAAAATAAAAGGCATTTATAACATACACGTGAGTGACATGTAGAAGCAATAATAATTATAAGTATTTGTATTTTCACTAGATATGACAATAACAAAAAATATATAAAATGGACCCAATGGCTTAAACGTACAAAAGAAAAGGATTTTGCCTTTGAAAGGTCTCAATTGCATTGGTATGTATCCCATGGTAGGCCTTCTTATACATTTTTATATTTACTCATGTGAGCTTCTGTCCCCCACTTTTGATTCATTGTTTATTAAAAATTTTCATATTTTTTCCTAAATTTCATTTCTGTTATATTAAGGGAAACATAAGAATTGAAGGGGACCAATCAATATATGGTTCTTAGCTTACAATTTCATATTGCCATTCAATTTCAATCCTATTTATGGTACAAATTTAGATAATATATGTTCATGTTCTTTAATTGCCATGTACTATACATGTGTGTATATATGTCTACATTTCATTAACTTTTATATATACTTTTATAATTACTTTGATAGAATAAACATTTCCTGAATTCCTAGTCAGTAATGGATTTAAGTATGAAACGTTTTCAAGTGTGACCTGATATTTTGCGGTTTACTTAAGGCAATAAAATTTCAAATCAAATAAATTATGCATATACAAACTAGATTTTTATTCAGTCAAATATACAATTTTAAAACCAAATTACATAAGTTTAAACTTACAATAAGATTTAAAATACTGAAAAATAATATTAGTGTAGCTACTTCAATGTCTAATTAGAGATGATTCATATTATCAAATCGGTAATCGGTATGGAATAGATATATAAGAGTAGAGTTTTTACTTCAAGTTTGTAAATTATTTGGTTGCACCTTTATATAAGGTTGATGGTTATGAAATGACATAACTAGTTTGATTAGGTGCGTCAAACTCACTGTAATGTCAAAATTAATATAAATATTAAGATTAGATTTTATCTATCAGCTTAAGATTTTTGGTCAAACGATTCCATGACATAGTATTAGAGCATGGTAATAATGGTGCACCACCCATTAATGTTTGGTCCACACTCCAAATGGTGTGTTAAATATCTCACATTGCTAGAGATTTGAAAATTGTTGCTCTTTATATGTATATGATAACCTTCAACTTTTAAGGTACTTTTTAGAATAAGTTGCCATTTTTCACAATAAAGTATTGTTCAGATGATATCAATGTCAGGACTAAGCTTTCTTGATACCGTGTAATAGAATTGTTTGCCTTAAAAGCTTAAGTTTATAGGTAATACTCAATCTTAGTATTGTTGTTACATGTGATTTTGAATTGAATTGTAAAATATAAATAAGTTTAATAATAGAAGATATAAATGTAAAGATGAAACTTAAAATGATATTTATGTTATGAGGTAAAAATTTGACATAAAATCATGTTGAATTTTTAATCCATTCTTGTAAAATGGTCTTTATATTATTCTTGACAACCACTGAATTATAGTTATTCTTAGTCAATTGCCTAATTGGGCCTCAGTGAATTTGTTTTGGTTGATGTGCCTCTTAGGTCTAAATACATTTTCTATCAATTATCATTGAGAGTGAATTATTCAAAGAAGAAATGTTAATGTGTGTGGAATAATGTTTTTTTTTTCGTTAGCTCATTTTTATTTACCACAATTAATAATTAAAATACAAAAAAATAAGAAAAAAACATATATTTTTTAATTTGTGAATTTTGTAACTCATTGTGGGAGTATGATAAGACAAGTTGGGTACTTGAAATAAGCAGAATTAGCGATTTAAATATAAGCAGCGTTTTGACTCGGTTAAGACTTACTTTAAGTCAATATATAATCATATGTTTTATCCATAATTTTAAGATTTAAAAAATTAATCTAATAAAGTTGATTAGACTTAGGATTCATGTTTTTGTGGACGACTTTTGTTCACAAAATTAATAACGTACCCATTGCAAAGATAAAACTAAAAATTCGACAAAGTCTTGGTAATTGTGGGCATGCATGTGGTTTGGTTTGAAAAACAACTTTGAATCTGTCAACTAATTTGTAAAGATTTTCACCAAATGAGTTCCAAACTTTTACAGAAACTTGGATTTATATCAACTTCAACTACTTTAAAAATTAAATCAATCAAAAAAATTAATAAGAGATTTTAGAAACTTAGGAGCCGAGCACTTGGGATTGTTTACTATAAAATCACACACACATACATACTTTAAATAATTAACAAAATTGGATTTCAGAAGGATTTGAATCCCTAAAATTCAATACTCTCGAATATGTTATATAACATACTAAATAATCTACTTAATATGTGTTTATAAATTAGGGATTAGAAAATGCAAAATGAAATTCTCCTCTTTTCTCATGAAATACTGAAAGTATCGTATGCTAAATAATTTTGTAGCATGTTCAAAAAGATAAAAAGAAGTAAGATAATAAGATTGATAATTAAATAAAAAAAAATCTATATGCTCAGCTCTACAAATAAAATGGAAGTAAATAATTTAGAGTTGACCAAAGAAACATGATTCGAGTATGCTTTTCTTGAAATCCTTAATTAAGATTCTCTTTTTTCTTTCAGTTGGCATTGGCAGACTTAATTTAACTAATTGTCCATTCTCAAAACATTTTCTCCCATTAGCAACCCTAACAAAGCTTTTTCTTTCTTTGTTTTTTCTTTTTCAAAAAGAGCTCTCAAATTGTGTGGATTTTGCAATTTGTTCTAATAATAACATATTATTTGTTTTAAGATGTCTGCTTATGACTTATGTTCTACTTTTCTTAAAAAATTATGTAGCACACAGAAACTGCAATTGATTTGAAACAATAATGTTAAATTTACAAGCAAAATTAGATACTTCATTTGATAGAAAAATTGTTTAGAGAGGCCAATTACATAATTCATAAAGATTAAAATAAGTGCGTGCATGACAACTCCTCTGTATTTTGATATTTCGACGTCCAATCTACAGTTCTTAATGTTTGACAATTTGGTTAAGACCGTTTTTTTTTTTGCTTTACCCAGTAAGAAGTAAGCCAAACTGTACCCAAGTAATTTTTGTGTGCAAACTGAAGTAAGAAATGGAGAAGAAGTGAAGAAGAAGACTTAATAATAAAACTTTCACTTTAAATTTTAAATTTTTCGACAAAATCAAAGCTTCTCTTCCATCATTATTATATTTATTATTAATATTCACCTTCTTTTATTCACTTTTCTCTTTCTCAATTTCCATTTTTCTTTCTCTACATTGACAACTACACTCAAACACAATTTCTCTCACAACAAAAATATGGAATTTGATCTTGAAAATCCATTAACAAGTTCTAAACATAACCATTCTGATACAATCCAAGATCTATTTGCTTCTGAATCTGATCATATGCCTTCAACTAATTACTTCCTCAAGTGTTTGCAAAATTCCGATTTGTATTCTTCATTCCGTCAAGAAGCTATTTCTCTTGTTTTACAGGTGATAATATGAGAAAGCCCAATTCAAATTTTGTTGGTTTCTTTAATGGATTTTGATTAATAACAATGTTATTTCAATTGGTCAGGCGCAGTTTTCTTGCAATTTTGAACCCTTGTTTGGCTATCTGGCGGTCAATTACATGGACCGGTTCATCTCCCAGCAAAATATTCCGGTATACATTAGAAATCTTAGCATCACTTGTTCTCCTGAAATGTTAAGAAGTTGTACGATGAAAGATAAGATAGGTCGGATTGGTCCGACCAGCAAAATAAGTAATATTTTATTTGACGGGTTTTGGATTATATTGCTTAATAAGTTAAAATATGATACTTTTCTACTACAAAGCATTGTTTTCAGGCAGTGTGACAACAATGCAACGGTTACGAAAATATTTTCA
Organism: Euphorbia schlechtendalii; assembly: GCA_949673415.1. Taxonomy (NCBI): domain Eukaryota; kingdom Viridiplantae; phylum Streptophyta; class Magnoliopsida; order Malpighiales; family Euphorbiaceae; genus Euphorbia; species Euphorbia schlechtendalii. The sequence goes on along the minus strand of CATIWQ010134542.1, from coordinate 26,925 downwards.
TTTTTACGAAAAAAAAAAAATTGTTATAATGCGAAAGCCTGAAGTTGTCTGAGCGGTAGACAATGACTGTTACACTTCTTAATTTAGGATTAAACTCCTTACAAGAATCAGATTTTAGTAGTTTTTAACCAAAAAAGGTTTTGCAACGGATTTGGACATTGTTGCAAGAACTGGTGACGTGGCAACAATCCAACGGTTCCAATTCTTAACCATTATATAAGTTCTTAATTTTAGTATACAATTTAATTGTAAAATCTCGTCCAAATCTGTAGTTTATAATACTTTTTTTTTTGTTGAGAATTTGTTACACACTTTATTTACTATACTAATCCAAAATTATTTTTTTATTAACCTTTACAGAGAGAAAAACCATGGATTCAACAGCTGTTAGTAATATCTTGTCTTTCTTTAGCAGCAAAGATGAACAACACAAATATATCCCTCTCTAATTTTCAGGTAATTAAGAGTTAAAAACCTTTTTATTAAATCATATACAAAAGAATAATTATGGGAATTAATTAATGATTGTATTAAAACAAAACTAACAGGGATCAGATGAAAATTTGGTGATTGACATTCAAAGTATTAATCGAATGGAGCTAATGGTACTTGATGCATTGAATTGGAGATTGAGATCAATTACTCCTTTCTCTTTTTTGCCTTCTTTTATTTCTTTATTTGACTTCAAAGATCCGCCATCAACACAAGCTCTCAAAGATAGAGCTTCAGACATTATTTTCAAAGCCCACAATGGTAATTCAAGATTTAAAGTTTGTTAATGTAGATTAGTGAAGTGATTAAGACTAGCATTTAACTCTGTTTTGTTTTTGGTGCAGAAACTAAGTTGCTTGAATTTAAGCCATCAATAATTGCAGCATCAGCTCTTCTAGTTGCTTCCCATGAACTATTTCCGTTGCAATTTCCTGCTTTTAATTCTTCAATTTCGTCCTCGGAATTTGTAGATAGTGTAAGAAAACTACATTTTGTCAGAAAAAAGGGTTAAAGTTGCCTTAAAATTGTTGGGAGGCATTAATTTTGTCCTTATCCTTAAAAATATCCAATATATGGTATTGACTATTGAGTAGTCTCATAGTCGCCTAGCATTGTTGGTCACCTTTAGATTTTTAAGCCTACGAAATACTCGAAAAGACTAGCCCGCGATGGCTAGGATTATATCGGCTGTCCATTGTTAGCTAGGTAATGGGCAATTGATAAGTGTGTGACAAATAATTTGAAAGGTGAATTAAGGTTTTGTTTTAACCTGATGTGATTTCAATTTTATTTGGAACTGCTAGATCATGTCACATCGTCAGGTTTTAACATATGTTTGGGAGTTCTATAGAACTTACGGATAGAAGTATACGGATTTCTCTATAATTGACGACATTTCTTTTAGAAACAATGGAACAAAAAAAAACAAAGTTAGAATTTATAACAAAATTTGGAGACGAGGGGATGGATACCGGAAAACACAAAAAATAATAATGTGAGCTTAGGTTTAACTTTACTGCAGTCGAATCTTGATCAGATGAAATGAAACTTTGGGCATAATATTAGAGGTTTGTTTTACGTTATATCTTGTACGAAGTTTACTCTGTTTTTGACAGCGGTTAAAATGGGTTACAGGAGAAGTTGGAGAAGTGTTTGAAAACAATGGAAGAAATGGTGGAAATGGAATGGTACGGAACAATGTTGGATACAGTATCAAGCACAGCAACGCCGTTAAGTGTACTGGACAGGCATTGCTCCAATTCTGAAAGCAGCAGCTGCAGCACAATTCCTGCTCACACTGAACTTATTAAGAGGCGAAAAACAAGCACCTATTTCACCACAACAAAGTCCTCCAATTGAATGCTCACCAACTCTGCAGTTTGTCCAACTCTCAATCTCCCTTTTTAATTATTCAATTGTGTCGAAAATTTTGTAAACGGGGCAGGCTTAAAAAATGTTGATTGATTGGGAAGTGCAAAAACAAGGCATTGGAACTAGAGGATCAGAAACAAAACTGAGCTTTGAGATGTTAAAGTTAATTGTTAGCGTTTATGGTTATTTGTGTCTGTTTTTAGCAAGAGAGGAGAAAAAAATTTATTGCATTTGAATTTTTTTTGAGACCCACAAGACTGCAATCACTTTTCTTAACCCCGTTAAAGGACTTCCATGTTTAATGTCAGCTAGCACAATTATTGATATCTGTTAGGCCTAGAGTCGTGGCTTTGCTTCGTTAAGCCAAAAATATGCCCATTAACTCAAGCCCGGATCCTACGACATATCTCACCATAGTATGATATGGTCTATTTTGAGCTTAAAACCATCGTGAATATGCTTTTGGGTTTTACTTCAAAATGTTCTATACCAATGAAAATATGATTTATACTTATAATCCTTTGACAGCTAGCAATTTGAAATATTTATTTGCTCAACATTCATCCCCTTGAATAAATACATGTTAAGCCTTCCCTCGACTAATCATCTATCCGTTCACTAACTCCTTACTACACGTAACACATTGGGTGTGGGGAAGGTCTATTTTGAAATAATTCAATTGAATTCACTCCGTCAAATTCTCTTGTTTTGAACCAAGCAAATATTGATAGAATTCAAATTATGGAAGATTTGAATTCTCGTGAATGCAAGGAATAGAAATATAGTAAAAAGTTGCAAGATTTTAAAAAAATTCATTTAAATTATGATTTGAATATTATTTTTACTATTTAATCTTCCCGTATGTTTCTAGTTGAAGAAATCAAAATACTTGTATAAATTATTTGGAAAAAAAATGTTAAATATATTAATTGCCAATCAATTGAATTTTTCAATAGAAATAAAATTTCGAAACAAACGAATTTGTTTGAGAATTCAATTGAATTATTTTAAGTAAATTGAATTCTCTTCATTTTTTTATTGGATTTGTTTCCTAACATGCCCATTGTTCGAGATTCCAGGAATTCATCCATATCACGCTAAGAGCATCGGAAGCTCATGAAGACCATGTATCCTTACAATTATATGATATTGTCCACTTTGAACTTAGAACCCTCATTAATTTGCTCTTGACTTTTACCTCGAAAGATCGCATACCAATGAAGAAATGATTCATGTTTATAGACCACTGATTTTCCCAACTTATTATCAATGCGGAATATTTGTTTCCTCAACAATATCATCATAAAAAATAGGGACAATCAACTAAAAAGCTTAACACAGCTCCAATTCTATTAGCTTAATCTTCATTGTCTCCGAAAATCCCGGCTATATACATATTGGTTGTTATATTATGTTTAGTAATTCTTTTATTAGTAGATTGGTAATAGATGCCAAGAAGATGTGAAAAGCCTTCCCACTACAGGATTCTCTCTTTTCTTATTGAAAGTCCATTGCAATTTCCTAAATCTTTTAGTTATATTCTAATTATACGATACCTAATGTAGCTTGCATTAATTAATTAATTAATTACATAATCAAATTTCATTAACTAAACTTGCCTACTACTTACGCTTTGCGTGGGAAATTCTTTTATTTTGTTTTAAATGTCAGCCAGCCAGCTAGCGCAACCCAATGTTGTTCAGTTTTTTTCTTAATTCTTTTATATAATACAATATATAAATTCCATTTTGCTACAAATAAAACATTTATTTACACGTCAATTCTCAAAGTTATCTAAGATTGGAAGATGTTATTTATTACAAATATATTATATTTGGCTATTACTTTTTCACTATCAACACGTACGCTAGCAATCCAATAGTGATTAAAAGCGATGTAACATTTAATTTGCAAAAATAAATCACCTACATCTTAGATCGATTTACTAGATGAAAAAACTTTGATTATACATACTAAGATTACGATTAATTTAAAGTTTGGTGATATTCCCATGCAATTTCGAGGAAGGAACAAATGGTGAGATCTCCCAAAACAAAAAGAAATTGATACCCAATTTCACACACAAACATAGATATACATTAAAATTAACAAACTTCCGTATAGCTAGCTAGCTTTAGGCAGCTTCTGCTATGTATCTCTACCCTTACCTGTACTTTCGTTGTCATTGCAAATTTTACATATGACATATGATCCTTCCTCGAACTCGAACTCTTCTTTTGCTTAACCTTTGTTCTTATTCTCTTCGTAATTATTCCTATATATACACACACAATTCATGCACATTTCAATAAATTCACAATCAAAACCAAACCATGGCTTCAGAGCAAAACAGTGTCGTATTTGAATTTGAAGATTACTTTCCGGCAATGGTGGAGAAACTGGGGGCAGGAGGGTTCATGGAAGAGCTGTCCAATGGATTTCGGCTGCTGGCGGACAGCGAAAAGGGTGTGATCACTTTGGAGAGTTTGAAGAGGAACTGGAAACTGCTTGGGTTAGAAGAAACGAAAAATGAAGAGTTAAAGAGCATGTTGAGAGAAGGAGATATAGATGGAGATGGTGTTCTTAATCAATTTGAGTTTTTTGCTCTTATGATTAGATTAAGTCCTGCTTTGATGCACTCTTCTGCTCAGTGGCTTCTTCATTCTCTTGTTGCTCATCATCTTTAATCACTTCTTCATTTCTTCTTAATTGTTCTTTAACGACTTAGTTTTATTTCACATTTCCGTGTTTGTCATCTGTATTTTCTTGTAATTGCTTTAATCCACGTCGTTAAATATTTATTATGCTTCAGGTGAATTAAAGCTAGGTTATACATTTTTTATACAGGAGATTGAGTCTTTAAATTGGTATGAAGATACATATATATATAAAAAAAAAATCAATGTTTTATACATGCAAGTGAACTCAATGATTTATAAATATGAAATATGCATTAATTTCTTTTCACATGAGAACAAAAATTATAAAAAATTAGCTCAATTAACATTACTGTTAGTATTTCTAAAAATGAACATTACTGCTGGAAATTTTTTTTACATTTATATTGTATATATATAATCAAATCCTATTTAATTTCATAAAAGTACAACCCAATGCGTACTCGGTATCTTAAAAAAATAAATCAAAATTTATAGAACGAATAAAATAAAACTAGAATTAGTTGACTAATAAACATTAATATTGACAAAGATCAAATGCATCGGACAAATAGATCTCTAAATTAACAACAAAAAAATCTATTAGTAGATACAATATGAACAAACCAGTTTTTTTTTCAAGATTAATTAAATAACCAATAAACGAAAAAATTCATTTCAAAAATTAAAAAAAATGGTCAGTTATAAATGGTTGAATCATTTAGCGTAAAAAACTATGACTATCTATGCAAATTTCGTTACATGAGCTGATGAGACTAAAAGTATCAAAGCGTATCAAGACATATTTGATTGTAAAATTGTTTGTCAAGAAATACATTATTGAAAATCAATTTGTTTTAAGAATAAGCCCAGCCCAATTCAGAAAGTATAGAAGTGCTGAGATGGGCTGGGTTCTCTTTCTGTTGTCGTTTTAAATTAAGATCATGTTCTCTTTAACTTCTGAAAGTTGAACTGAATTAAATTTAATTGAACTTAAAAAAATTGAACTGGACTTAACTTAACTTATCTTATCTTATTTTAGTGTAAATTTATAACTATACATAACTGAACTTAACTAAACTAAACTTAACTGAACTGAACTGAGCTGAACTGAACTTAATTGAATTGTAGTTGAAGAGAACAGGGCCTAAGGAAAATAAGTTTATTTACCGAAACAAGTGAAATGAATGGAGACTATAGCTTAAAAGGCTCAAAGGTTAAAAAGCAGATTCTCCAAGATTGAATTTATTATTAAAAGAAAAGTTCATATGCCAACAAAACCTTGAGCCCAGATTTTTATTATAACAGTTCATTTGGTTATTCCATTCACAATTTGTCCAATAAAATCAAAAGTATGAAAATGAAATGGTGCTTTTTGAAAATGGTAAAATGACCATTTCGCAATACTTTGTTATAGAGACAAACGGGGAAGAATAGGACATGTTATCTTTTATAGAGCTAGTTTTTCCATTCAGAGATAATTAATTATTGCTTATTAGTACACACCATTACCAAATTATGGTATTTGTATTCTATTCATAGCATTTATCTCTTTTGTAAAGTAAGCTACGCAATTAACTACGAAACAATTTTTGGTTCAATGATGTGCCACATTTTATCAAATCTCTAAATAAGGTTATTAAACATCAACTATAATAACCTCAACACAAAATACTGATAGACAAACTTCATATAAATTGATAGTAGAAAAAAATAAATAATTCTTTTTTATATAAATATGCATCTAAATTCTCACAATTTACATTTGAACTATATTTTATCATGGATACAAGTTGAATTAATAATCGTTTTATCTTATATAATTTTAATATTTGGCACATTGAATTAATCATCAAAACGTACATGTAAGTTTTTTTTGAAAGAAAAACTAGGAAGTGAGTGCACATGCAAACAAAAGAGAGAGCTGAAGAAGGAAGAAAAACAATCATAGAAGTAGATAATAATATTAATTAGGTACTAATATAATAATAAGAATAATAATGAAAGTAGAATGAGATGCCTAAAATTACACAGTAAGCTATCAGGCCTATATATATAAATAACCACTTAAATAGTCGTGGTGATTAAACTTCAACCGCACAATTCACTAGTACATTTCATTTTCATCAAATATTATTTAGTACCTGTATTGAGCTATCTTGCAAATCCAAAAAAAAAAACTTGAATGCAAATTTTCTATCCATCTAAAGGATAATTGTTGCTATATATTTTTAATCATGTCACCAACTATATTAATGTGAATTATTTCCTGGATTTATAATTAATCTATCACTAATAATATGATATAACGGAATATATATTCAGTCCATTATGCTCCCCAAGTCAGCAAGCGTCCAAGCCTGATATTAGTGTTTGATATTGTTTATTTACTTCGATCTCTAAAATAACTAATAATGTCTATAGTAACCAGGTAATTAACTAATTCGATTAAGATAATGAGACGTATTTTGATATTGTCTATCATGATCAAAAAATCTAATCCACGGTGGACTTTATAGTGTAACATTTGAATTCATAAAATAAAAAAAATGAAAATTTATTTAATTTAAAAATATATTTATATGGGAACTATAGATAACCTAATTGCCACCCAATCAAAATCAAGACAAAGATCTCCCAAACTCTTTCCCGGATTTAAATCTTCTATCCCCACTACTCTATCCCCGGAAAAAAATCCTCTATTCCCAAACCCTGTCCCCAACCCTATCCCTCCAATCAAATAATGTCACGTGTCAACTTTTATTATATTTTAATAATTATTAATTTCTCTCTCCTACTTTTTTAATTAAAATATAATAAAAGTTGACACGTGGCATTATTTGATTGGAGGGGACAGGGTTGGGATATAGTTGGGGACAGAGGATTTTTTTCCCTCTATCCCCAACCCTGTTTCCCACTTAATGTATGCCATCTGTACATGAATTATACATGTGATAATGAAAAAATTATTTTAAAATTGTAAATAACTAAAAAAGATAAAAAGATATATTGAAAGGAAACAGAATTGGGAACAGAAGATTTGAATCCCTCTTTCCCTACCCTTCTAATCCACTATTTTCTTTTTTGCTTTACTTTATACATTTTTTTAATTTTGTTTATTTTCAACAAAGCTCAATAATAGATTTACATTTTCTTATTTGCCAAATTTATGTAATATAAGTCTGCACACAAACAGTTGTGTAGGGATGACCCACAGACCGAGATCAGTCTAATTTGTCAATTTAAATAATCAAGTCTTGGCATCCCTCATCTTAGTGGTTGTAATATTAGTTATAGATGTAGGGTTACAAGTTCAAATTTATATATGAATAATATGAGATGAAGAATTTTTTTCTACATTAACAAATTTTTTTATACGGAAAAAGTCATGGCACCACTTTTGCTTATAAGACATTAATAATTATGTACTTAAGGAATTTATACTAAAATATGTAAAGAAATGAAAATAATTAGCAAATCTTTAATGAGAATGGGTTTACAAAATAAAAAATATTATATTTTCTATAGAATTGTTTTGTTTGATGTTAGTTAAATATATTTGAATGACTCAACTTTATTAAAAATATTTTCCTACTCGAAATCCCCAAATCTCTAATTTAAGCGAACCAACTCAATTTACATTAGTCATCTTATAATTGCTTTAGTTGAAGAAAAAAAATAATATTCAATTGTATTGAGTAATGAGATTAAGGTGTAGTTTTACACATGAATATTAATTCCAGTATCTTAAAGTAATGATAATCATTTGCCATTTGATCAATTTAAGACCAAACACAATTTGGATTTTTCAAAAGTTTAGAATCACTCCCTCCCTTTTTAAATAATTATCATTTTAAGGTTGTTTCTCAATACCAATATTATATTAATTAAGATAATAAAAATATTTATTTACCCTCATGATTTTTGTTCATTTAAAAATTAATTGAATACTTTGTTCCTTTTATTATTTTCAATGTACATTAAATAAGGGTAAAATGGATAAAATGTGCATTGAAATTCTAAAACGACATTTATTTAAAAAAAATTCAAAGATGATAGAACACAATTATAAAAAAAAGAGAGGTAGTAATTATCAATCAAATAATTAACCGTCGTTCATTACAAAGTTTCAAAACATATTCAAAATTTAAAGTACAAAAAGTCTAGGAAGTAGGAACACTCTCTTTTACAACCTAACCCAACTATTTGAAATTGCCTATAATTATAGATTTCATCTTAATTAAAGCAGAAATATATTTACACTAAATCTATTTTCCAATTATATAAACTAGTAGTTATAAATCGCTTTTACTTGTTTTGAATATGAAAAAGACTAACAGTTATTGTGAATTATAAACACTTAACATACAAACCGCGGATCAACGTATGAGTAGTAGCAAGTTATCCCGCACCGTCAGATCTGTTTTCTCTTTTCTTTTGTTTCTTTAAAAATCAAATAATATCCCTCTAAAATTGGTTTAAAAAACTCGATATCATGACATGTGTTAATTTCTGATTGGAGAGAGAAGAATAAAAAAAATGATTTTTTTGAAAAATCAAACCAACCAGATTTTAACACATGACGCTGAGGCATTTTTACCAAGTTAAGGGGTAATAAATTCATTTTACCAAATTAAGAAAGATAACTGATATTTTTAAAAATTGAGGATGATATCTGATTTTCTGAATCAATTTATGGGGTTATTATGCATTGTATGCATAAAAACAGAGGTGTGAGAGAAAAACAGAGCAAGAACAGATAACACCCGCAAATTGGAAATAAGAAAATTCCTTCTTTCGCTACCAAAATGAAGAAGTGTGAACTATGCAATTCTCCAGCGAAAATGTATTGTGAATCAGATCAAGCAATTCTGTGTTGGAACTGCGATTCCAAAGTTCACAATGCTAATTTTCTAGTAGCTAAACACTTGAGAACTCTTCTCTGCAATCTCTGCCAATCCATCACTCCGTGGACCGCCTCTGGCCCTAAACTTACACCTACCGCTTCAGTCTGTAGCAATTGCGTCACCGATTCCACCTGCAGAGAAGAAACTCTAAATGTCCATCACACAAATAGCGACGACGACGAAAACAATGATGATGATAGTGACGACGACGACGACGACGATGGTGATAATACCGGCGGCAGCGAAAATGGCGATGTAGGAGGAAATGATGACGACGAAGAAAATCAAGTAGTTCCCTAGTCATCAGCGCCGCCACCGCCAGCTTCTTGTTCTTCTAAGAGCGATTAAGAAAGTTATGGTCTGCTTTCTAATAATAATAGCGACGAACATTCATCGGTCCCAAAAATTGCAAACTCTGTTTCTCAGGTAATTTTCGTTCTGTTCTTTTGTTTTGTTATTTTCTTTACATCGTTTTATTTATTAGAATCTTATTTAAAGCAAAATCGTCGCGATTTTCTGGACTGTAATTGGATCTCAAAGCCAGTGAAAAAAAATCAGAAAAGGGGATTGCAGAAGACAGCAGGTGGATTGGTTAATGGTAATTTTGAGTAAATATGATCAGCAAGATAATTAATTATCTATAATTCAAACAAAAATTAGTATTCTCATCTTTGTTTGATAAATTGTTATCTCCTTTAAATCATAAACCCACATAGTGGTCGTTGTAATAAAAATCTAATTTTATAGCCTGAATGTACTTGTTGTGTTGTATCCAATTATTTTTTTGCAAGTTGCTTTGCTGGAACTGGAATGATGATGCATTCCACTTGTTTTTTTTTTTACAAAATGAATATATGTTATCGTATCATGAAAGATTAAAATAATTAACACAATAGCAGCACAGGTAAACTATTGTCAATCATTTAGTTTTGTGTTGAGAACTGTTTTGACATTCCGGATATCAAAATAATAATCTTTATAACTAATTTTTGCTGTTCAAATATAATTAGGCTTGTTCAGTCTTGAGTTCAAGCATGTGGACAGTGTTAGGGTACTCGTTCTTGTCACTAAAAACTTTTAAATTTATGTATTTATAAATTGTATTTAATACTATTTAGGAGTTTTATATGTTAGCTAAACTTGATTACAATGAATCCCACAATGTATCATAAAAGCCAAGTAAAGATAGTAATTATGGGTAAAAGTAAGAGTTTTTGTATACAACTGGACATTTTTTTGTTTAATTCACACAAAAAAATTGGTTAATTCGATCAAGTTCGGAATTGATCTTAAACACCCCAGATGAGCCTAAAAATTACAGTGTGGCCAAACTGAATTTGTTTTATATTTTTAATGAAAAGCATAACAAAGCCTGGTCGAACGGCTCCCAACCAGCAGGTCTACCCAAATATAAAAAATTATTATATCAAACGATACCATCAAATTATTTCTTTCCTTCGCTCTTAAACAGAAACAATCAAGAGGGCAGGAAAGAAATAATTAAATGATGGTGAGTTGTAAAAAATTGACACATTGAGGGGTATTTTTCTAAGTGAGATTTCCTGGATTCGTCTATAATTACCCTCAATGGGTGTGTGGATATTTTATTCTAGAAATACATTGACAAGCCACTGATTCAAAGTTTCAACAAATTGCCAAACCTGTGGACTAAATACGGTTTCTGGTGTCCATTGTTTCTTAAACAACAATCCGCATTTTTCATATTCATTTTCATGCTCAAATCATTTCCATTTTGGCATTATTTCAAACATTATCTAAATTTTATTTTAAAAAAACATTACTTAAGTTTGAATGGTATAGTACATTCCATCTCGTTTATTACGAATCCGGTCTAAATTCTTAGTTTCTGGTGAGGTACAAATTTGACTCAATCATTCTATCGATATTAAAGTCAACAGATGTTATAGCATTTTTCAACCTAAGATCTTTAGGGTGAATAATTTATTTAGGGTGATTTATTTATATCTGCCATTTGTTAGGTCGAATACATTAATATATTTCCATGGCCATAACAAAGATGTTGAAATTGTAATTTCTGTGGCCATTAAAATTTACAGGTTGCAAGTAGACAAAAAAGTTCAATTAATATAAATATTCCATGATTAAATATTTAAAAAGTATATACTACATAATTTAAACCATACTCACCCTCCGACACCTACACGTGCCTACCACGAGCCACAAGCCATGCATTAGTAGTATTTTAATGTGAATAATATCTAGTTGATCACTGATAATATTGTTTTTCAGATTTTTATAAAAATACGCAAAAGATGAAATGGCATCATTTTAAAGGAATTATTATTATTATTATTATTATTATTATTATTTATTGTAAATTCTTCCATGTACAAGTGATGTGATCCTTAATCCTTATCATGAATACTATTAGGCGATCGCAACAAACATATTAAATAGAGTAATAAATTAAATTTCACTATCAATTTCCATTGAAATGGTAAGCAATTCAATAATCATACAAAATTACTTAACTTCAAACATTTTGACTGCCCTTTTGTCAAAAACTTAATTAGAAAGTAAAATAGCGAGGGATTAAACCAATGTTATCGAAACCGGACCGGACATCGAACCGGTGAAATAAATGGTTCACGGTTTTATAAGTTTGACCGGGTTCAATCATGATCCAACCGTTACTTATATTTTCATGACATATTTAATATGATCAATGATTTGATGAAAATAATTAAAAATTTTAAATACTAATAAAATCTATTCCAGAAAAAAGTAATAATTTATATTAATTGATTTTTTTACCTTAAAAAATTTAAATACATTAATTATAAAATTAAATAATTTTCATGATAATAGAAAACCGGGATTTGAACGGTTCATTGGTTTGCCGATTTTTTCCGGTTTGAACCGGTCTAGAACGGTTTTATATAGACCCGTTATTTTTATTCAACCGGACCGGACTTATTGCCGGTTCCCGGTTAAAACGGTTCAACCGGACGGTCCTGTCCGGTTTCAATAACATTGGATTAAACCAACAGATAGATTAAGGTTTCAAAATCTGATCATATTTACTGCAAAAATCAACACAATGTTACATGACAGGAAAACAGGTTTCACCCAACATTTTAACACAGAAAAGAACTAAACAACTCCGGCTGCCTATTACATAGAGAGGACCCAAAACGGACCATCATGAACGATGATTTTTCGTCATTTGGAACGAAACATAAGGTAGTACTGGTACACTATTGAATGTACTAAATTGCTTCGCAGCCATTTCAGATGTTTAACCGTCACATTATTTCTCTGCAAAACAAATCTTCTGACTATCAAATTTCAGGCTAATTCAGGAAACATAGCAAAATACCAAATGAAATGCGAATCAATGCACAACATTCGACGTAATTCTGTGCCAACGATCTGTTATACTTTATCTTATTCTTCTAACCAATAATCAAACTCAAAATCACATGGAATTTGTTTCTCATCAACTAATCATTCCAATTATCATAGACTACACAAATACAATCAATAGCTACACTAGACATACTATATATGATTTACTTGTGGACCGAGACTAAATGAAAAGTGCTTCTAAACAAGCATGATTTCGGAAATATCATTCAACTTATGGCACTCCTTGGTAGAATATAAGGAGAGAAACAAACATAATATAGTGTTGTGAATAAAAAAACCCTAGCAACCAATATGATGAAACACATGGAAGCAAAACATAAATCCTTAATGAAGAACTCTAAAGTGAAAAGAACAAGACAGAGTAAGAAGGGTGTGTCCAAGTACAGTACAAATTTTTTTTAAAAAAGAAGCAGCATCCAACATTTACACAATTAATAGGATGAGAAGAACATTACTTTATAACATGTGATTTACGACATGTAAATTAGATAGGCACCAAGAGCTAAAGCCATGAAGTTGCGTGAAGTTTCAAGCTTGAAAATATAAAGTGTGAATAGTGAGTACTGAATTTTCATTACATGTCTAAAATCGTAGTTTGGACTTAATACAAGAAATCGAATAGTCACCAACTTACCATAAATCTATACTATGAAAACAGTTTTCAGAATACACGAGCCACGTGTAGTAAGGGGGAAACTATCGATATACATATTATATGATTGTTAGTCAGTCTTACAAATGTGTCAGCATAGAAGTGAGAAAAGGTATCTAAAATGAAAAAAAAACAGCAAAAGCTAGTCTTCTTTCATATGCTTCCTAACTTGAGCATCAGAAAGAGTAACATTCAAATTTATCACAGATAACACATTTGCTTGGCTGAAACAAACTAGCAGGAAACAGGGTTGTCTTATTCTTTCTTCGCTCTATAAAGACATTAAGGCCGTTTTAGCTCAATGGAAGTATCTTATTAGAACTTGAAGCACAAGCCAAACAAGGAGACAAATGCACATTAGGCATTTTGTGCCTACCCATATGCCAACAAACACAGCTAATCTACCGCATTTCTGTAAATATCTCAAATGAACTATTAACAAGAGATTATGCTCCTCGAGAAAATATGATCCGCAATGTGTTCTAAGAAGAGAAGAAAGTTTGAAGTTCTTATCATCAGATAAAGAAAAGATTTTTGGCACAATACATCAAACATTATCATCCATACAAATTCCATAGTATTATCAACAATAAATTAAGCTTAAGAGACAATCAAATAGCATTAGGGTTTAGTAATCCGTTATTATCAAATCAAGTAAAGTTGAGCTCAAACCTGCTTGTTTATCAGCAATATCATGATGCTCCTGCTCCGCCTCCTCCTCCACCACCGGTGGAAGTCCTTCACCGCCAACATCTCCAGTTTCCTTTTCATCAGAGAACCTAACAACAATCACAGGACAAACACAATGACGAACACAGTAATCACTCACACTTCCAAGCCTCCCTTTACTGTTCTTCCTCGAAGCGCCAAATCCTCTACTACCCACAATCACAGCACTCAGCCCCAATCTTTCCACCTCTAAACAAAGCCTCTCCTTCATGTCATGATCCTTCACTATATGGATTTTGAACGGAATCTGCTCCTCCACCAGTGGCCGAGCTATGTCATTGGCTTTAGTAGAAGTAAACAGATCAAAATCTTCCTCCAATTTCTTCTGAGACTGTTCACTTTGATTCTCGGAATCAATTTCGGCTATTGACATATCGATTGATCCCCAATCAGCACCGTAGAGGATGCTCGTGGGTCTCACGTGGACAAGGATGACACAGTCCCCCTGTCGGAGGTAGTTTTCGACGGCCCATTTAACGGCGTAAGCGCTCTCGTCGCTAAGATCGACGGCGATTCCGATTCTCCGTTGCACACCTGATGAAGGGGAAGTGAGAGGGAAACGAGGGGATGAGGGTTGGATCACAACTGCTTCAGCTGGTGGGTTTTTCTTTTTGGGGGATGGTGATGGTGAAGGTGAAGACATTTCTGCAGCTTTAATTGATGAAAAACAAACGGAAAGATTGAAGTTTAATGCGTTTGAGAGACGAATTATCGTTTTTTCTGCGGTGGTTTTGGGGATTTAGCGTTACAGTGGAATGAGGACGATGAAAAGATGGATAAAAAGACAGGGGCAGATTGGGAAAAGAGCGAAGAGTTAAATGGCATTTATGAAAGTGCCGTACTGCTGTTGCTGTCAGCACAATTGTTTAAGGATTTTATCCATATTGATAGACCATTTGCGTTATGTTTTTCAATGTTTCTTTTTCTTTTATTTATTTGACATTCGATAGATAAAGATTGATTTTAAGAGACTAATAAAATTTCTGTGTTTTAGAAACTTGAAACTAGGACCTGCATCTTATTCGAATAACCTTCTTTGAATAGAATTGAGGTTTAATGGTAATAATATAAAAATTTAATCCAAAAAACTCAACCGAGAAAAATAAAAATAAATAAGATGATGTAGTTTTAATTTTTTTTTTTATGTTTATAGAATTCATATTGATATTATTATCAAATTAACTAAATAATTTGGTGAATAGATGATTTATAGATGCACAGTACATATTGATTCGTGAAGAACAATCAAAACTTGATATGAGAAAAGATAATTTTGTTTGAAAGTTACATAGTTGAGACAATATACTTGATATATATTTAATATGATTCTTAATGCTAGATGGAATCCAAAAAAAAATTATTTTTATTTTGAAACGAAAAACAATTGATTATATATTATATAATTTGATAAATGCTAATCAACTCAATATTGCCCAAATATATCATTTATAAATATATTCCATAATAATAATAATAATGACTATTATTCAATTAATGAAATGTACAAATTTGTAAACAATTTTCATGAATCTGGTGACAACTAATTACTATTAGTAAATTCATTGTTCGAAAGTACAAATTTATTTGTCAAATTTATCACAAAATCTTCTCGTTATATGGGTAAATTTTATAAATTTTTGAAAGTAGAAAAGTAGAAGTAGAAATACTCTAGAGGGGGGTGAATAGAGGTTTTGAGATTTTCACGTTTGACAGAGAAACAGATTGCGGAATGTGATATGAGCTGCAGATGTCAAGGTCTTGAGATTAGCAGTTAAGACTTTGAAACAAATTGTCAAGGCCTTGAAATAAAAGCAGTAAGTAAATGAATATATATGCGTAAAGTAACTTGCACAAGTATTTTTACGGAGTTCGGTTAAAAAGGTAACCTATTCTCCGACCCAGGGTCCTATTGACCCTTAGGATTTCAAGGTGTTATTTTATTAATATCTTGAGTCCTAAAATAACCTAGAAGATCTAATTTCTTTCTTCTAATCCGTAGATAAACCCCGCTACCATTCTAGTTCCAACTCAATCCCCAATATTAATAAAATACAACCTCACTTGTATACGGTTGAGTATGTGATACTCTTAGTATAATGGTCAACTCTCAAAGCAATAACAATAATAATAACAAGAGAGTATAATATAGATGAATATCGAAAATTGAAGCTTTTTTATTCTTGTAGCTATGAAGGCACGTTTTGATCTCTGAAATCACTTCTTGTATCTCTGCCTCAGCCTTCAGGATTTTTTCCTTTATATAGACTCTATGAAATCTTCTAGCCGTTGGAAGAAATCAAGTAGCTGTTGAGTTCTAGCCGTTTGAACAAATCTCTTCAAATTGGTTTAAACAAAGATTTGTTGGAGACTCTTTCAAATAGATTTCTTATGCCATTTCTTCAGCTGCTTAAATCTGAATATGGCCTTAAAAATAGCTAGCTAAAAGTCAAAATTATCTCACAAATAATATCCAATCAAGTAAACAATATCTTAACAATATTGACCAGTTAAATTCGAATTCAACACAGGATAAATAAGAGAGATAAGATCTCAACATTATCCAAATAATTCAAATAACAAGTATTTGAATAAACCAATTATCCACAAGATAAAACCTGCATATTAGTTAATTAATACCAAATAAGTATTACACAAATTTTGCAAATTAATTTGTTTTTCTTTATCATCAACATAGGAGTTAACAATCTCCCCCTTGATGAAGATAAAACAAATATGCAGTATAATAAACCTGTAAACCAAACTCCACAAATATATATAGCAATATATATCCCAACACAATTAACAATATGAATATAGCATAGCAATAACATAAATATTTCTCTCCCTTTTTGTCTACATCAAAGAGGAAGTATTTAAACAAGAAAATGCGTACCACAAACTCCCCCTAAAAATGTGCCTCCATAACCTTTTCGAGACCAAACATTAAATTTTGATTCATATTCAGGATGTATCATGTTTGGTGGTCTGGTTCCCTTGACGACCCAGATTTGTTTTGCTTGTTCTCTCAGTCTCACGGGAAAGGTATTTCGTATGGTTTGGGAATCATTCCTTCTATATGGACATGTCAATTTTGTATGACCCTTTTTGCTACAATAAAAACAAGTGGGCTGACCTCGGTTTCCCTTTAGTTTGATAAAGATGGTTTCACTCTTTCTAGGGAAGTTATTTTGGTAACCCAACCCGGTTTTGTGCAAAGATGATTTTTGACTACCAAGCAACATATTGAGATAACGTTCAGATCTTGTAAATTTAATAAGTGAATCATGCTGTTCATTGCATTTCTCATTCAGTAGCTTGATCTCGTTTTCCAATTCTTGATTCTGTTCTTCATATGAAACTACCTTCAGTTTCAAGACCTTGGATTCAGAATTCAAGGCCTTGACATCGCTGTCAAGGAATGTTTGAGTTGCCTTGAGACAATCTGTTTCTTTTATTAAATTTACATTTATACTTACCTGTTCATCTAGTTGTTTTCTAAGAGAGTTGGCTTCTTGAATAAGACATTCTTCATTTATGATCATATTCCTAATGAATTCAACAAGAACATGTGATGGACTAGATAACATATTCTTTACCATACTCTCCAAGTCTTTAGAGTCCTCATGATTAGCCATTAGGCATAGGTTTGCTTGTTCTTCCTCGGAATCACTTGAGTCAGAATCACTCCAAGCTGATATCATTGCCTTTTTCTGGTCCTTTTTGTTGTATTTGTTCCTTTTTCTTTGTGGACAATTCTTCACAAAGTGATCCTGTCATCCACACTCAAAACAAGTTAGAGTATTAACTTTATTCACGGGTTTTGAAGTGTTACCTTTATAACGTGGTGACTTGTGATATTCTCTCTTATATTTCTTGAATTGATTCTTCATCTTCATGATTCGAGCAAGCCCTTTTGCTAACATTGCGAACGAATCATCCTCATTATCATCACTGTCATCTTCTTCATTTAAGCTTTCTTCCTTTTGAGATTTTAGTGCCAAATTCTTAGAAGTGGAAGGAACACTTTCTTCTTCTTCATTCAGCTCCATTTCATGAGTAATGAGTTTTTCAAGAAGATCATCAATAGATAAAGTTCTAAGGTCCTGAGCTTCCACAATGGCAGTGACTTTTGGTCTCCACTTTTCTTTTGGAAGACATCGCAGAATCTCTCACCTTTTCTTCGTTTGAGAAGGTTTTTCCAAGGGAGTCAAGATTGTTTACTATATTTGTAAATCTAGTAAACATCTCTTTAACTGATTCTTCTGAGTTCATCTTGAAAAGCTCGTATTGCCTTGTGAAGAGACTGATTTTTTATTCTTTTACTTGACTTGTTCCTTCGTACGTAACTACGAGTTTGTCCCCAATTTCTTTGGCACTTCTGCAAGAGGAAATACAATTAAATTCATCAACATCTAAAGAGCAATATAAAAGATTTATAGCTCGATAATTTTTAGAAACAGATTCTAAATCAGTTTGAGTGAAATCCTTTTCTTCTTTGAGAATAATTGTTCCATCGTCATTTATTGTCTTTGGGATTTTTGGTCCATTCTTGATGATATCCCAAAGCTTCATATCTTGATCAATAATGAACATCTGCATAAGAGATCGCCAGCGGGCAAAGTTATTTCCACAGAATAGAGGTGGACGGTTTGTAGAGCGTCCTTGACCGAATCCTCCATTTTCTACAGAATCCATTATTTTCTACAAAAACTCAACAGATTGTTAGATCAATAAACGTGAGTCTAGCTCTGATACCAAATGAAAGTAGAAAAGTAGAAGTAGAAATACTCTAGAGGGGGGGTAAATAGAGTATTTGAGATTTTCACGTTTGACAGAGAAACAGATTGCGGAATGTGATATGAGTTGCAGATGTCAAGGCCTTGAGATTAGCAGTTAAGATCTTGAAACAAATTGTCAAGGCCTTGAAATAAAAGCAGTAAGCAAATGAATATAAATGCGTAAAGTAATTGCACAAGTATTTTTATGGAGCTCGGTTAAAAAGGCAACTTACTCTCCGACCCAGGGTCCTATTAACCCTTAGGATTTCAAGGTGCTATTTTATTAATATTTTGAATCCTAGAACAACCTAGAAGATGTAATCCCTTTCTTATAATCCGTAGCTAAACCCCGCTACCATTCTAGTTCTAAATCAATCCTCAATATTAATAAAATACAACCTCACTTGTATACGTTTGAGTATGTGATACTCTTAGTATAATGATCAACTCTCAAAGCAATAACAATAATAATAACAAGAGAGTATAATATAGATGAATATCGAAAATTGAAGCTTTTTGATTCTTGTAACTATGAAGGTACGTTTTGATCTCTGAAGTCACTTCTTGTATCTCTGCCTCAGCCTTCAGGATTTTTTCCTTTATGTAAACTCTATGAAATCTTCTAGCCGTTGGAAGAAATCAAGTAACTGTTGAGTTCTAGCCGTTTGAACAAATCTCTTCCAATTGGTTTAAACAAAGATTTGTTGGAGACTCTTTCAAATAGATTTCTTATTCCATTTCTTCAGCTGCTTGAATTTGAATATGATCTTAAAAATGACTAGTTAAAAGCCAAAATTATCTTACAAATAATATCCAATCAAGTAAACAATATCTTAACAATATTGACCAATTAAAATTCGAATTTAACACAGGATAAATAAGAGAGATAACATCTCAAAATTATCCAAATAATTCAAATAACAAGTATTTGAATAAACAAATTATCCACAAGATAAAATCAATTATCCACGAGAAAAAATTTGCATATTACTTTATTATTACTAAATAAGTATTACACAAATTTTACAAATTAATTTATTTTTCTTTATCATCAAGTTAACAATTTTCAATATTTTACTCGTTATCTATTAAATTAAAATAATGTTGTGATGATTAATTAGAAAGTATTAGAATAGCTCACAATTCCCTCTTATAGTTTTGACCCCAATTCCAGTTTCTAGGTTTTCACCCTGCCCTCTGTATTTTCCCCAATCCTCCAATTCAACTATACTCAGGGTTTGCTGGGATTCTATTCTTAGGAATCGCAAAAAGATGCCTCAGAGACATTCGAAGAACAACAATGATTTAGCTTTCTTCACTTACGATGAGAAGCGAAAGCTCGGGTACGGGACTCAGAAGGAGAGGCTGGGCAAGGATTCAATTAAACCTTTCGATGCTTGCTCTCTCTGCCTGAAGCCGTTTATTGATCCCATGTCTTGTCAGAAAGGTCATGTCTTCTGTAAAGAATGCATTCTCGAGTGCCTATTAGCTCAGAAGAAAGACATCCAAAGGTAAACTTCGAATTTCCGGTTTTGATCAAGGAAATTTAATTTTCCCCCTATTGATGGATTTTTATTGTTCGGTGTGCTAGCTTGCAATTAATAATTTTTTGTTTTCATGACGATTGCTGGGGAGATCAATATTTTAATATAATTTTGAATGATCATGTATTTGGTCGTGCTGTAGCTGTATTTATGGCGATAAGTACTATAAAATTTTTGCATTTTCCTTCGTTCTTTTTGAGTATGACCTATAACGGATCTAATTATCTTGAAGTATTTTGGATTGACAAATTATATGAGGACGGGCATTGTTCTTAGGATCATGCCTGTCAGTGGTGTTTTAAGTAAATGGTAAGTAAAATTTGATTTTCACACCCTGTAAGTAATCATTTTGCATAGTGATATGTTTGTTTGGGTATAAGTTATGTGTATGTTGTTGAGAGACCTTGTTCAATATATGCTAGAGTAGAGCAGGTTATGTGGAAAATCAAGTGGGTTTTATGCTTCGAAAAGTAACAAGGGAAAAGGTTGTTTGGAGTCTTGTTTTGATGTTCACTTGAGAATTGTTTTTGCCAAATTACATTCAGTTTAGCCGTTTTTGGCATTTCCCTGTAAATCAATTTCTTACTTGGCTGCAATGAGAAGTACAAGCCTGTTTCACCTCTCAGGAGGTTAGCTTCCCATGAATTGCAGAAGAAGCAAGAGAAAGAAGAGGAAGAAGAGAAGTTGATGCAGCAGAAAGCCAAAGAACTCGATGCGTTCGATCAGCAAAATCACGGGGCAGTTCCACACTACAGCGACAGAAACCAGAACCAAGACAAGAACAATTTCCATGGAGCAAACAGCGTGAAGGTCACGTCCTATGAGGAAGAAGCACTCCGAACAATGAAAGCATTTTGGCTACCATCTGCAACCCCTGGAGCTTCTGTTAAAGTCGAAGCTCCTTCAACAAGCACAACTTGTCCAGAAGGCAGGGAAAAGCTCAAAATGAAGAGCCTCTTCCCCATCTACCTTAAGGAAGATACTAGTGAAAAGAAATCAAATTCGCTTGATAAAACATATGTATGCCCGAGCTGCAAGGTTACTCTTACTAATACGCTATCACTTGTGGCCATTAGCTCGTGTGGTCACGTATTTTGCAAGAAGTGTGCGGAAAAGTTTATGGTTGCGGACAAAGTTTGTCTTGTCTGCAGCAAGCCTTGTAAGGAAAGGAATTTGGTGAACTTGGAGAAGGGCGGGACGGGCTTTAGTGGACATGGAGATAATCTTGTAGCTACTGACTTCAAGCATTTGGGCAGTGGTTCTGGATTAGGACTCATCCGACCATCTTCAATGAAGACTTGATTCTATTTTGAATCATTGTTAAACATGTTTGTTATTTTTGTAGCTTCATGTTTTTGTTCAAATTGGCATCCATTGATGTTCAGTTATAACTGTAATAAGCATGTTGGGATGTTTGATTTTGTTGCATCAATGTTTTTGAAGCTTTTATCCTTGGTTTGGGAAATTTCTGTTTTGGTTTTAAAGTTAACCTTATGCCCAGGAAAATAAAATATGTTTTTGTCGAAGTTTAAACCAACTTAAAGCTTTGATGCAAATCAGTGCTTCGGCTAGCTCCACAATTCCAACCCCCTTCTTTAACAAATTTAGGACAACCACAAATTCTACCAATGATGGTCATTATTAGGAATGATAATGGATCGTATATGAACTCATATTTTCACCATCTCAATTCAATCTTAAAATGGTGAAAATATGAATTCAGCATAAGCGGATACACTTATATAGAAATGGGTACTCAAAATCATATATATAACAATAATAATAGCTGATTCCATGAAAATAAGTACTCGTACCTCATATTTTATGAATTGGTTAATGAATGAGCTATTATATAAGTAAACTGGCTAATCATGTAATAACGTTTTACATTTTTTTTCCTAAATTTTTTTACTTTTGGTGGTAATCAATTGCAATATTTATGTAAAAAATTATCTACACATGTTTAAATTTTTAAAATCTTGGACCTCATGAAAAAATAATCTTGGATTCTTCATTGGGTCCAAATCTAACCCATTATCATCCCTATATTGTTATAGACAATCATGAATAATTTTAATGTTTGCTAAAAATATATTTTTAATTGAAAAACTTATTTAGCATAATCAGATACGCGACCTAGTTCGAAATTGAGCTTAATTTGAACAAGATGGGCAACTAAACAAAAGAATATATATAAAATTATAAACTTCTTTTATAAGACTATATTTTCGGTAAACCAATAGATTAGAAGTCTTCTTTTAAAAGTTTTTTTAGTAAGTCAAGTTTATAATATTAGATATACCTGTTAAATCCAAAATAATAAACAAAGAATTAAGTAATTAAATGATTACTACGTTAGCTGTTGGGTCAGTGTCTGATTAATGATGGCTTCGTTGGATTCCAAATACTAAATAGACATCTTAATGACATTTACGAATAGACATGCTCTTCCAAAAAAAAAAAATAGTCATAATAAATCGTTTAATTGATTGTATTTTTAAAAATAATTAATAACGATAAAATTATTTATTTATTAAACAATCAATTTAAAATTAAAATAAATTTAACTAGATAATATTATAATTTTATTTAATTTTATATGTATGGAAGATTAACCAGACAGTTTTTGAAATTTAATATGCCACTTCAGTTAACTGTATAGAATGATATAAGTTTATCTATTGTAGACTTATTTCAATCCATGTTTCAATAAACATAATAACATGGATTAACCACTGAAGATAATCTTTAATAATCAAGACTCCCCGTTGCTATGCAGTTTCATTTAATTATATATTTATATATTATGAACATTGATTAAAGAATTGAGTTCTTTATATTGGGCATTTGCGAAGTTTATTTGAAAATGATGTTTGAGATTTAAATTTAATTATTTACACAATCTTTGATGCAATAAGTTTTAATTATTAAAATTGAATAGATAGGTGAGATTGACTCAACTTTATAATTTTACTGATTCTCAAATTTGGAGATCATAGTACAGAAATTAATCATTCAAAATTTCAAATTTAGTTCAACTAATTATCAAAAGAATAATCAAGGAAATTCTGCAGCAAACTATTGTTATTCTCTAGTTATGTAAAGACAACAATATGAGGTGTACCAAATATATTCCTCATATTTTATTTAGGACTGAAACAAAGTATGACAAATGATAAGTACTTGTAATTGTTATCCTTATATGATCAATCCCATAAAGAAAATATCTATATAATTTTTCCACAAACTATTTTGATAAATAACTCTTCTTTATCCGAAATATCCACCGATGCAGACTAATCTCAGACATTCCTTCGAAATTGAGATTTCCTCAACAAGTTCTAATGAATTGAGATATAATCAGTGACATAATTATCTTGTACCATGTAATCATCTGCAGAAAATAGAATTTCGTCGTCCAAGCTTTGATGATAAAACGATTGATTGTGTAATGAAGATGAAGAGCGGTAATCATCAGAACCAACAAGTTGAACTGTAGATTCCCAGTTTTGTAAGAATTCCATTGGAAATGATGAATTTAAATAATCATCTACACTTAATTCCTGTTGTTCGTTCTCCTCCATTAATTGATTCAGATCTTCCATTTCGATTTCGGTTGAAAATATGTTTTCTTCAGAGCTTGATGATGAATTTGTAGAGTTTTCCGACTTTGAATAACTCTGATTTTCAGATATGTTGTTGAGTTTCTTCTTCAAGTGAGAGTGCCAGTGATTTTTAATTTCATTATCAGTTCTTCCTGGTAGTTTTGCTGCTATTGCTGACCATCTGATTTAATCAAAACAAAACTGATTAATTACTTAAATATAAGTTAAAACCCTAATTGATGGGATTCAAAAGTTAATTAATTGCCTGTTGCCTAGAATCTGATGGAGAGTGATAATAGCTTCATCTTCTTCAATGGTGAAATTGCCATGTTTAATATCTGGCCTCAAGTAATTCATCCATCTCAGTCTGCAACTTTTTCCAGTCCTTAGTAAACCTGATTTAGATTTAATTGACCGCAATTAACAACATCATCATCAGATCAATTAATTACTTAATTACATGTATAAACAGATTGTGTTAATTAAGAGAATGAACTCACCTGCAGCTTTAGGCATCTCATTCCAATTCCATATCCCATATCTGTTAATATAAGCAATCAGTTTCTCATCTTCTTCTGAGCTCCAAGCACCTTTCTTCAATGGCGATTTCTCAAACTCTATATATGTTAACATTTTTGTTTAATAAAGTATCTTCTGATTCTTCTATTGATTAAGAGTTATGCGTACTTCAATAATATGATCAAGTTTTATTTAACTTAATCCGATTCAAGATCTGTAAACTCTGATGAATTGAATGCTATATATATGTGTGTTTCCTATGCTATCTTCCAAGCAACATGTGAGTCAATTTAATCTAATTTTTATATCATTTTTAAATAGTCAATCTAGGAGATACTAATTAAATTTAGATGAAAAAAGTAAAACCATTTAGTGTAATAGTTACCATCTTGGAACATTCAATAATTTATTTTAAATTGAAAAAATAAATTTGCGTGGGGTTAAGTGATATAAGTATAGATCAATACCAAGAAATTTCTCAGTTAGATACTCTAAACTATAATACAAAATTTTATTTATTAACTTATTGGTTAATTGATTTTGTATTAAATGAAAATATTATATAAAATTTAAGTGTATATTTGTAAATATTAACCATTCATCCAATTTTAATGGTTGATATTGAATTTTAGTTATCCGTGCATCCATAATGGGTTAAATTTCAACCATTAAAAATAAATAGATGATTTAGATTGATTGAAATTTACGGATGTACAAAAATCTAAATTTGAAGAATCATTTTCCAATTTAGAAAGATCAAGAGCAGTTTGACTATGCTTTCTCAAGCTGCTTTTTCGAAAGTTTTATTTTTTGAAAAATTCAATTTTTAAATTTTTATTATAAACAACATAGTTGACTTTATAAAAAAATAAATCAATTCCTTATTAAATAACATGAATGATAAATATGCATTGTTCAAAATCAAATATATAACTCTATAAAAAGTTAATGTAAACAACTTATTTCACAAACAATTTAAAAAATTGATACCCAACAAACACAAAAATAGTTTGCAACATTTTTCATGACGTCTTCTTGCTTAGATCATCAGCAGGCGGCTATTTTAAATTATTAGATTAAATACTATTTAATCTAATCATTTAATTATTTAATCATGCATCACTCCGGACTATATATGGCAAAAACAGTACTCATCTGCATTTAGCATTTTGTATAAATAATTTCAAGTTGATCCATTTTAAAACGATTGCCCGCAGATGTTGAACTACGGGTATTGTTAATACTAAACTATATCATCCGGTCTAATCAATAAAACCGTATATCGTTATTGACTCGAAAGATTCTGATATGGTAGATTAAAGTTGGTGGTATAGAAAAATCATGGGCATAACCTTTCGAACCGGAAAAATCAACAAAATGATTTTTCATGCTCGTATTTTAAAAATATTGACGTTAATATATGTTTATTAAATTTTTTTAAAATTAATAATTCGATAGAATCACTAGTTTAACATTTGGTTGAAGCGGTAACGTTACATACCAATAAGTTTATCAATTTAATATCCGATATGCTTACGATAACAATATGAAATACTACTAATTATTTTGTCTAGGAATAATAATCGCATGCTTGTAATTATAGATGATTTGTGTATGAAATGTATTATCTGTATATTTTGTTTTGATTTGTATATAAAAGATGCAATATATTCGTATATATTAACTCAGATAACTAGATATATATGAATTATAATGATTCTGTTTATTAATGGAAAAAATCATCCTAAGACAATTTAATTTTTATGACTTAAACATGTGACATATTTAGCATTTTAGATTCGCTTGATGTATGATTTGCTCCCTGAATTTAGTTTAAAAAATCAAATGATCCCCTGAACTTTAAAAAACACCCCCTCAATTTGTAAAAAAGCATTAATTTGCCCCTAAATGCCACATGTCACCTTCTAGTTTATTTGACTTTTAAAATATGTAATTTTTCTCCATCTCCATCAAAAGTTGACACGTGACAATCATGGGCAAATTGGTGCATTTTTTGCAAGTTGAGAGGACAAACTGGTGCATTTTTGTAAGTTCAGGGGATAACGATGTGTTTTTTAAAGTTCAGAAAGTCATTTGAATTTTGAAACCAAGTTCGGGGGACAAACTATGATATATAAGAGAATCATGATGGAGACCTAATACCTTATATATATATATATATATATATATATATATATATATATATATATATATATATATATATATATATATATATATATATATATATATATATCAGTAT
>CATIWQ010134517.1:0-22167 GCA_949673415.1 Euphorbia schlechtendalii | reverse complement strand
AACGCCGAAGGTTATTTAATTTGGTTCTATACCTCGGCGAGATGTTGTGCTGACATTGTCTCGGCGCGTAGTGGTGCCGAGGTGTTCATTTGTTTGGCCCATGCAGTTCTTGGATCTTCTAATGGGCTTGAGGCTTTAATGGACCTTGATATCACCCACTTAAGCCGCTCCTGCTTGAAGCTAATAGCCCAAAGATAATTTATTTTTATATTTTCTTATCGTCGAACTTCAAATTAAAATAAAAACTGAAA
This sequence comes from Euphorbia schlechtendalii, assembly GCA_949673415.1. Taxonomy (NCBI): domain Eukaryota; kingdom Viridiplantae; phylum Streptophyta; class Magnoliopsida; order Malpighiales; family Euphorbiaceae; genus Euphorbia; species Euphorbia schlechtendalii. The sequence continues at coordinate 21,916 of CATIWQ010134517.1, read as the reverse complement.
CATCAGTATTACGCGTGTATTTTCTTAGCTGAAAAAATAAAATAGTTACAATTGACATAAAAGATTAAAATGCAGTTAGTCAAGCACCGATATCTCACAATTTGAGTCTATTCATAAGCATTTCGGGATCCTCTATACGTCAACAACAAAGGAAATAAGTGTACAACAATTCAGATTTTATTCCAAAATAATATTTACATGCATCGGATATTCGAGATTACAATATTGCCCGCTACTTCTCCCTTTCAAATCTTGCAGGGTGTAAGGATTTTTTTGCTGGTAAGAGATTGCAAAGTTGAAAATCCTCAAAAATGCCCCAAAATACTTGTTTTCTTGATCTGTGAACCAGCTCACTTCTAAGCCTGTCTCGGCTGCTTTAGCCGAAACCAAGTGATCTGAGAAATCACAGATTTTTTCTGGGGGAATTGTTTCGAGTTGAGTCAAGTAGAAGATCGTCGCCAATTTTTCTTAGCTTTCTTTTGGCTCAACTTGAAAGGACTCCAACTCTTTCTCCTAGCAGAAGTCTCAGAAAAGAGGCCAGAAGCCAAGGCCTGCTGAAGCCAAAGCTCGAATTCTTCTTCGTCCTCATCCATCATCTCTGCATCCAAGTCCCACGGGTACCTGCTCGAGTTCGATCTTTGTGTCTTCTCTAGCCCTACCATGTTCACATGGAAGCTTGGCCTATGAGTATTAGGCCTACATGCCATTCCCTGCACACAAAAAAAAAAACAGAAATATCAAAATTTGATTGGACACGGAGAAATCAGGAAATTGACATTTTTTTACAGCCAAAATCAATCGTGGCATTGAAGGGGGCAGACTTGTGCACTTTTTGCAAGTTCAAGGGGTTATTTGGAACTTTTAAAAGTTCAGGGGGAAAATGGAGTTTAGGGAAAAATTCAGACGTATTAAGCCATAGTTAAGTATAGATAGAGCTCTTTTACATCAAAGCTCTACCATTTATCATCTCAAGGACTAATCCTAAAAATTCATTTCAGACACCCGCAAATAAGTCTAAGTTCTCATATGCCAAGCAAATTAAACTTTCCAGAAAAAGATGCTGACCTGGCAAATAGCCCATTCTGACACATCGAAGATTTTGCTTTCCGCACAAACAAAAGCACGAGGTATTTCCATCTTTCAGTAACCAAAAAGAAAAAAACAATTATAAGCGTGCAAATACATATGGTAGCACAACCTGAAACCGAACAGGATAGCAAATCATTTAACTTTAACACATATTTTTTAGATGAACTATACTAATGAAATATCAAGATTCAAGATCCTAAATAGTGAAACTGTATATGAAAGTACAGCTAATCCTACAAGAAATACTCAAGTACCAATATAAAACTTACAATAATTATAATCATAATAAACAGTTAATAATATCTGGATCACTCTGAGATCACTATTAGTTATTTTATACCATACATATGAAGATATATATCAAAATGCAAATCATTCTGACTTCTGGGTATAGCAGACGAACAAAAGTTCAATGTGAACAAGAGAGAGATGTTGACATCTGAATTATTGCCTGATTCACAAATCTCAGCAATATCAAACAATCAAATCACATCAATTAAAAGGACGAATCTGAAAAAAGGGATCCTTATAGCTTTCAGGGTCAGCTGCTTCTAAAAATTTGTGTTCAACTAATAATTTTCCAAACCGCCAACGATTATGATTTACCATTTAAAAAGCAAGTTTACCTTATTATCTAAAAATCTTTTTGAGCATAGAAGATACTATTTTTTCTCTGAAATGATATCACTTAAATTTATACAATGTACTTAGGTCTGAAAATAAATCAAGAGGTAACAAACAATATTACTTGATATGGGAAACTACTCTCATTTTTTGGCCATAATAGTAACAATAATGGTCTGGAACACATCTTATAGGGTATTATTTATGCATCAGCTTATAATCAGAAATGTGCTATAAGTTACAACTGTGGACAATGGTTAGATAAACCTTGTGAACCCCTATGCCAAACACCTGCAAAGAAGCAAGCATGTATGCCAAGACCAAAATAAAAATTTATCAATTTTAACATCCAAAACTGTACCAAATATATCCAAGGATATATCTCCCCTCAAAGGCCATATATGGTTAAGAGTTCAGAATATATCCAACTTATTGACAAAAAAAAAATGCAGATAAATTGAACTCCCCAAGTGGAACATACCTTTTGAGGCCTATCAAAGACCAGAGAACCTTTGTACTCAACCCATCCATCTCCATCTTTGGCTTGATGATATTGGCAGCAATCCTTAAAACAGCACAGAAATAGCCTCATTAATAAAGAAACTAAATGTGAATAATGAGACAATTTCAATTATCTAAAGAGGATCAACCTGGCACCATCGGGCCTTGACCTTACTCCTGTTGGTGCACACCCATATATGTGAATTGCCGCACTTTGTGCATTGTATACGCCTCGACTCTTCAGAGCAGTAATCTTGGTTGTTCTGCCCATCAGAGAAGCAAAATTACAATATATCCTCACTGTTGTCAAAATCCAATGTGAACTTGCTTCACATGATTGCATGCCAATTTTTATTTCAGTCTAGCATAGCAGTGAAAATTCATATGGTGGTATTTCACAAATTTTAAATCCTTCTTAGTTCTTCCTCAATCAAGTGGAGAATGAATATTTTACAATACTGGTATATAACTTGATCTTTAGTCTTAACATAGTGCACTCCTGATTACTAAAATGGAATTACTTACAGATCGTAGTTTTAGTTTATTGAGCAGGAAGAACAAGAGTTCTCATCTGCAGAATTATACAGATGAGATCGAACACCTATAAAATATCTTATGATCTTATTTCAGAATGACAAAAGGTTTTCGCGTAGAAACATTTAATACTCCAACTTAACATGGTATCTCCATTCTGTCTTAATTAAAATAAGCCTATGTAACCTCTTTATAATAGCTAAAAATTCAAAGTGAAATAAGAAATACACGAGTAGGAACAAGTGTGTGAGAGACGTAGAAGAAAGGATATGGAACCAATTAGATCTTGGCAACCGATGGGTTTCATGTAAAGGGAAAGATTTTTACCACCCAGTCATGAGCAGTGCATATATAACTTATACAAAAGGTGCTTTCAAAGGAAAAGGAGTGATAGTGACCACTTCCCAGTTCTTGATTGTCTGATAGAGCACAATTTGCTGAGACAGAAGTCCAACGAGCATCTCATTATTAAGATGAATTGCATGCAAATTTCCGGGCGAACATGATATTGAGCATTCAAGATGCAAGAAATTTAGCTCTTAAGACAAAAATGGAGCTGACTATGAAACAAAGGCAAAGTTGCTAACAAGACGATGAAGATGGTGATCATCTTTTACGAGGATTTTATAAAGCAAATTGAAAAGAGTGTGGCTAGTGCTAGTGGAATGTAGTATGAGGCCATGTTCAAACAAACAAAATGGGAAATGGGTCTAGGGACGAAGTGAAACAATTCAAGGAGGCCCCTTTTGCTCCTAAAGGTCATAATCCTTATGCTAAGCCAAATCTAAACACGTGTTTCCGATAAAGGAGCCCAGTCATAGGTCACATGAATGTCCTAAGTGGATAAGTAACAAATATTGTTGCTAGATGTGTCAATGGTGAAGAAGATGACATGATGGAAGAGGTCTATCGTGATCCTATTGGTGATGATGACATCTAAGTTTTTTCAAGAGGGAGTGATTGACAAGGACATCTAATACTTACCACCCTTTAGTACTACATTTTATATTTCTTACGTCTTATCATGTCAATTACTAGACTTTGACATACATTGTAATAAACATTGTCATTAATAGGTGTCATTTTTGTACTTTGTGTCAGGCGTTGACTATTACTTATCTCCCATTTAGGTTAGATGTATTGTCCTTTTCCATATTGTATTTGTACTTACCTGCCATTTGGGAGCTAGATATAACTAGAGGGCTATAAACACCCTCTTTCCCTACCATTATCATAAGATACATCAATTATCATCAATATCAAGTTTATCTTTCTCCTTACTCTTTTAAATTTTATTAATATTGTATCCTTCAAGTTTGACTTAAAAACTTCGCATACCTCGGTTTTCAGGCAAATTGGGCTTGCGAAACCTTTCTTTGTTGGTTTAGGGTTAAAACCTTAACACTTTTTTCCCTCAACCCCCTCTCTGCATCAGATGTAATTTGCAAATATCCACTACATCTATTTGCTCCACGGTTAACTTAGAAAAAACCAAAAGCAAGACATTCTAAAGTTTTATTATGCCATTCTTTCATTCTCTTTTTTATTTTTGACTTATATTAGTAGTATCATTATCATATCACAAAATCAGAATGCAACAATTACAATGTCAAAGATATCATGAGAAATTACCTGATGGGTGCCATAAGACTTTTGGCATACACTCCTAGACTTGGACTCTTCCTTCCTTAATTCCTCATCATAATCCCTCTTCTTAGTTACGTCTGAAAGAACCTGCAAATTCATCACTATGATCAGCTAGAACAACAGTGTATAGCACATATTTGGCTTTTTTTTCTTTTTTTACTTTTTCTTTTCATGCAAACAGGAATTCATCACTCTTGTACACGTGCAAGCGCATAGGGTAGAGAGAGAAAGAGAGATTTCCCTTGTTTTTGTATGGTTACCTCAAAAGCACCCTGAAGTTTCTTAAAAGATTCACTTGCTAGAGGATTTCCCATATTTTTATCAGGATGGACAAGCATAGCCTGGACACAATAAAAAATAATAATGATTTAGGATATAGCATTAGTAACTCGAACATTAGTTCAGGTTCAAAGACTAGAAATTTATGTTTAACACATGCCAGAGATATTATAAAAGAACTACATAGACATACACAATTCTATATTGCAATAAACTACACGCAATCCCTTCTCCTCAAGTATCAGAAGAAATCTGACTAGTAACAAGTCCAATTACTATTTATAGGTGAAAATCAATCACTTCTCAACCCAGAAACCAGCAATAAGAACAAGGGTTCAACTTCACCAAATAAAAAAATTTACATAGTAGACACATATCCCAAAAAAGTGAAAATGAAGTTCCACAGGCATTGGATGTTTAAAAGCAATTCTCCAACTAGTAACAAATTGTAATTAACACCATTAGTCAATCTGTCAGTAAATTTAGCACATACCTTCTTTCTATATTCCTTTTTCAAAATTCCAGCATCAATTCGCTTATGACGAGGAAATCCCAATGCTTCATAATGATCAACACTACTTAATATCCTCCTCATCTCATCATTTGAGCTTTTTTCTTTATCTACTACCTTTGCATTAGAGGACTTATTTGGGTTGCTAACTTCAGATGGAGTAGTATCGAGCTTACTTGATTTGCATGACTGAGACTTTTCAGATTCATTAATAGGAATTGAATATTCACTCTCTGCGGAGAAATCATCTTGCATTGCAGTTTCAGATTCCTTCATCTCCTCAAAGTGCGACTTCTCGTTGATATTATCACACCATTGAAGCAAGAAATTTAAAACATCGTTTGAGAAAAAAGTAACGTTTATTGATAGAAAAACACCATGCCATCCAACTCGAACTTTCACGGAATAAAAAGCATATATAGCTGCCATTAACACCACCAAACGTGCATGATTCAGGGAGAACAAGTAACCTGCATTTTCACGAGATGTATTCAATTTCCTAGCATCTTCAAAATTTAGAATAATCATGTCTGAAATTAAGAGAAGTTTACACCATACAACACTCAAGGAAATTTATAAATTGCATGACATGAATTTAGAGCGAAACTAAACTTACTATTAATTCATTGTACAAGTCCCCCAGGCCACAAGTATATATATTATGTTTAAATTAGAACTTTTAAATGTAAGGCGACATCAATTAGATGAATATGATTGATAAGAATCAATTTGAAAATATTTATGGTAGATTTGTTTTATATTCCTTAAGTGTACTTATTTTAATATTTTTATTCTTTTATGAAAAAATGAAATTATATGGATCACAATTTTATATTTTTTATATTTATAAATATACCTCTATACTTTTATTGTTTACACGTTTCCCCACAGTTTCCTAACCTATAATTATTACAAATAGCATTTCCCCATTTCCATTTCCATGCTCCAGCTTGTCTTAGAAATCTTTGGAAGTATATGAGCCTAACACAACGGGTCGAAACACAAGGTTACTATGTAAAGAAAATTTTTTACAACGAGTCTGACAATAACAGTCAGATTAGCTTATCAGACTAACCTAAATAAATTTGAAAAGCTTCCACAAGATATTGTCACGCACTAAAAACCAGATCTCAAGGAAAACAGGATAAATTGGATATATTGCCTAAGATTCAAATGTATTAGAGTATTTCATTTCCAAATGTAGGATATACACCAAGAAGTTAATGCGAAATTGAAATATCTTAAGTAGACATTTTCAACCAAATATTAGCATCAATACATATTACTACGCAAAAACTTTTTAAAATGGAATAAAGCATACCTCCTACAATAAATAATGCTCCAGTTATCAAGAAGTTTGCATACATCCATAATATCAAAATTGCAAACAGACCTACAATAAATAGTCCAGGGGTATAACCCAAATAACGAACAGCAGCCCCTGCTGCACCCTGAAATATAAGAACGATTGTCAATTTTGTACATCTAAAAATATATTTTGCTCAATCACAGTAATGTCAATTCCCTACTATAACTAATTTCAATTCTGAGTTAAAAGAAAAACAATCTGATATCCATAATCATTAATGAAGAACAAATGCTGCAATATAGAAGTGAAAAAATAAAGAAAAAAGGAAACATATATGCTAATTTTATTGAGACAGATATATACAAACTCCAAAAAAATGTGAGTGAACAAGCTACAATAAACTTTAAAACCAATCAGCTCCTCACTGACACTCTAACCAACAAATGCCAATCTGACTAGAATGCACAACTTAAGAGTACCATAATGGGAAGTTTATAAAGATTAAATGAAATGCATATATCTGCACATCTGAAACTAAAGAATGATAAGAATGATAACACCAATAAAGCATAATATCTTACCATACTAAGCAAAACATAGAGAAGGCAAGACATTGAAGTCAGACTAAGAAAGCAACTCCACAATATAAAGAGCAAAGCTGCTGAACCCAGCTTGACGGTTGACTGGGAACCCCTTACAAAGCAATCTTTCCAATAAATCAATAAGAAACTCATTAATTGGCCAAATCTTACAAAACCCTTGCACACCATTGGCCAGTGGCGATCTATGAAATACCCAATCCTCTCCCTCAAACACAATGCCGCCGTTTTCACTCTTGAGTAAGCATCTTTCTGCGTCTGCAACCATTTCCATCCTTGCTTAACAAGCCCAATATCCTCCATCAGAAACTAAATAGAACCTAAATCTATTCATAAATAAACATAATTAACCAGAAAAACCCCCTAATGTCCAGAAATTTGCATGCTACAAGCGCCCTCCATAATCAATGCAAGGAGATTCCCTTGATCTTAAAGAACATGAAGCAGAAATAAGTAATTTATCCATGACTGAGACGTTTGTTTGTCGATCTACAAATTTAATTCCCAGATTTCACGGATATAAAGTAAGCAGAAAAGGAAATGAAATACGTAAAGCCCCCATTATGAAGTGAAAAAAAAGCAGATAACCGGAGTTAGTTAGATACTAAAATAGATCACATTCAACACAAATTGCTTCACATGGAAGTTTCCAAAAAGTGATCTCTTTTACACTAACTTTGTCTCTTTAAGAAAAAAAAGTATTCAAAGTACAAAAATACAAAACAAGGAAGAAATGAGGGAACAAACAGTAACAGAAGCATTTGGAAACGGATCCCCCTGAAAGAAGCAATGCATCGAAACAGAGAAGAAATCGGAAAGAGGAGTAAGTAATGTGAGCTTAGAAAGAAAGAAGAAACTAGGAGGAATCAGAAAAACGAAGGATTTAAAGAGAGGGAGAAACCCTAGGTGCAGAGGGGAGCTCGTGAACAAAGGGGAATTTCAGAAAGTGACCAAAAGTTTGGATTTTGTGTTTTCAATTTTATTGCACAAGAGAGTGGAGTGGCGTCTTTTATGTTTGAAGAGATTAGATAATGGGAGGGGGGAGTTTGTACAATAAATGATTCAGTTGGCCCACTTGTCCATTTTCTTCTTGCATGATTTGCTTTCTTTTCAAAGCTGCTATCCTTCGTAAATTTTTAATAGAAATTACAAATTTTAAATTTGAACAACATAATTTGATCTTTCATATTATATAATTAAGAATTATCTCACTTATTTTTTCAAAATCAACTCTGTTACTTATAGCAAAAACTTAAAAATGAAACTTTTCGAAAAAGCAGCCTCGGAAAGCAATCCCAAACTAGATCTGGGTGTTAATCAGTGTTGTCAAACTGGACGGGGCAGTAAACCTCAATTCCGTGATAATATCAAACAAAATCTTATTAAAAATCCATTATGTATTTAACTTAATAATTATCCGTTGATTCGATGGGTTGGATCGGAAACCTGGTGCTGATCAATAGATTAATAAAGTTTAGGGAAATACAAGTAAATCCCTTCTTTGAGTTAAATATTTTTTATTTTATCATACCAGCAAAATATTTCCACTTTTCCCTTTTTTTTAAGTTTCTATTTTCTCTTTTACTTTCTTTGTGTATCTGCATGACTTGTGTATAATAACTCTTAGTTCATACTCAATTTCGTAGCAAAATAAATTTTATTAAGACATTATCCCTGGTATAATAGTTGTTATACCTGGTATAACAGTTTTTATACCTGGTATACGAGTTGTTATACCTGGTATACAAGATATTACATTCTTAAATTGTAGACGATACTCAATTTCACACCAAAAACCATATTTTGATTGCCTTATATTTGTTAAAAGAGATATTATACCAGGTATATTGACTATTATACCAGGTATATTGACTCTTATACCAGGTATAATGACTATCTAACAATCTGACTATCTTATATCATACACAATTTCACATAAAAAAACATGTTAGGAAGGTTGTATACTAGGTATAATACTTGTTATACTATAACAATCGTTATAGTATATATAAAAGCATTTTGTTACAATCCTATGTTTGATAAGAATAATCAAATTTGCAGCAAAAAATATATTATGAAGGCTTATCATAAAAGAGGTATTATACCAGATTAATTATACCTGGTATAAAAGTCATAATACCTAGTATATTAAACAAATATAATATCATTTTGCTATATGAAACTATCGATGAAGTTTATGTAAATCAATACAAAGCAAGAGAAGTTGAAGTAGTAAGAAAAAGAAGATAAATACATCTCTAATTTCAATTTTGACAGAGTTTCACAACGTTTTGCTTAAATAATGCTTTAATCAATTAAATTATTTACAACAAACATCTCTGATATGATTCCTACCTAATGTAGCAGAATTGAGTTCAATAAATTCTTTCAATTACTTGAAGCAGCCGTCATTGTCTCTTAGAGGAGGTGCTTAAACGTAAAACGACACGATCTCTGCATCCATTGCAATTACAAGAACTCTAATTGTCGATCCATGTATACAATCCATTTTCTAAACCCTAAAACAAATGGATGATCCAAACTGAGAACAAAAGTCACTATTAAATTTTTAAATAAATATGACTATGAACATTCAAAGAAATTGAAGCGAGACTTACCAAGCAAGAAGAAAGCAATATCAGATGGAGGTGAGTTTAATGTCTGAGTTCATATAGACTGAATAGAATACGAGCTAAAAAAAGCCAATAAGTAGGTGCGATAGCGATATGAGAGCGGGGATGCAGTGCGGCGACTAGAGGAGCATCGACGGTAATATGAGAAGTCGAATCAAGATGCAGCGCGATGATTTGGAACAGCGACGTGACGGCGAGATGAGAAGCATAGTAGAGATGCAGTGAAGACAAAAAGGAGGAGGCAAAGAAAAAGAGGAGGAGGCGCAGGCGGAGAGGAGGAGGAGGCGATGGAGAGGGAAAAATAGTAGATGAAGATGAAGCGGCGTTGTTGCTGCTCGTTAAGCAGAAAAGAGGGAAAGAAAAATAGGAAAAAGGAATCATGTTAAAAGAAAAAGATCGGAAAAGGAATAGTATAAGAAGGGAAAGTCAAATTAATATGCTTAAATTATTTCATCCGATTACCGTAAATCCATACATTCCCCTAAAGTTTATCTTACATTTTTTAATTTTCATTGATCGTTTAAGTAGAAACTTAATAAACTCTAATTCAGTTTTTGAATTGCGATTTCAAAAATCTGTGAAATGGTACAACTAATTGTTTTTTTTCTATTACTCTGCCCTTTTATAAAGGTATATACAGTGTAAAATGTGTAATATTAGTTCTTAAAGATCTCACTTTAAAATTAACCAATCATTTGTTTTTAATTTGTCTCTTTCATCTTGTGAACTAAAAAAACAATATTTTATTATAGACTGGTTGAATCTCGTTTGAACCCGGTCGACCCACCAAATTTTGACCCTCCTTTGCTTACACCGGTTCGAGGGATCGAGTTTGACAACCATGGTGTTAACAAACTCAATGGCTCGCAAACAGTTCGAGTTTGGCTAGAGTTTGACTCTAGTATGAGATGTACTTGAGATATAAACATGTCAAGTCAAACTTTCTAAAGTTTGGCTCAAAAGTTCATAAACATACTTGTACAATTTTTCGCTTCAATAAATTAGTGAAAAATAAATTACTCATTTAAAACATGTTTACATGTTTTATATTCATTTTTCACTTCAAATTGAATTTTTGTTTCTATGAAATGTTGTATTTGAAAAATAATAGTCAAGAATTAACATGAGTAAATAAGGTTCGTTTAGGCTCGCGAGTTCGAGTCGAGCTAAAATTTTTAAGCTGGATGAGTTTTGTGCCAAGCCGAGCCCAAACATTTTCATTCATGAGCTGAGCCCAATCCTGTTCGGTCTCTGTTATGCTCGATAACACCCTTAGTTTTACTAATAGACTACCGCATCCTTATATTTTGCCAATACAATCATCACATCCAAGTGTTTTGGTTCCATCCAACCACTACCTTCTTAGTTAAATTTTTTTCACTTTTTCATTCAAATAATTAGTATTTTGGCAAAATTACTCTTCATTGAACTTATTTTTATAAATTTAAACATATTATTCCTATACTTGAATAATTAGATTATGTTTTTCTATAAAAGCTATGAACTAGTCTCGTGGGAGAATTATTTGAATTCTTACTCATCATTAACGAAGTGATATATAAAAACAAATCCACATATTCGGGACAGTAAAAAGAAATTTGTTAAAAAAGAATTCAACTTGATGTTTCTTGTAACAGTAATTTATTCTTGCATATGAATCACACTTGATTTGTTTTATTGTTTAAGTATTGGGTTAATTAAATGATTGTTACACAAATTTAGAGTTAAAGTTTTTGATGATGTACATTAGTATGACAACAATCTGTAACTCAATAGTTGAATAGGTTTAATTAAGGTTAATTAACTAATCATGTTAACCTAACTTAGAGATTTTAGCTAACGATACTGCTGAGTAAAAATTCTTAACACTAGTAAAATATGAGTTAAACTCGACTTGTTACTTTTTGTAATTCTATGCTAAGTAAATTGAGTTATTTTATTATAATTCAAATGCTTTTAACCCTTTTATTCCTAGAACAGAATATTCATGTTTGATGTGTTTCAGGTTTGTAAGATGATCTGGTGTTGAAATCATAAAGGAATAATTATGTGGTCCAAGGGAAAAGTTATCAATACGGAATGTCGTTATGTCAATGCTAGAGTCCAAGAACAACTGACTATCTCGTCGTATTTTAGAAAGAGCCGTGCAGTTTTGCTATAAACCATGTACTTCAAACATATCAGAGTGATAGAGGTCTTAGCCTAGTGGTTAAGACTGAAGCTGTAGACTCTAAAGGTCTCAGGTTCGAATCACATCCGGGGGGGTTGGGGATTTTTCTTTCTATTTTAATAATGTAAGCCCAAATGAGGCAAATTTTTTTAAAATAAATAAATAAATAAATAAAAACATATCAAAGAATGCCAGATAGCAGCACGCTCCTTATCTCGCAAGACTGATTTAGATTGAAGATCAAGACTTTGCGATAAATTCATTCAACGGTTTAATCTCACAAATTAACGGTTTAATCTCGCACGTCAATGATTTGAAATCTCTCTCATAACAGATTCAAATCTATCTCAAATGAGAAGACTATCAAAGACCTGATGAGAAGATATATTGAAAATTAAACGAGTTGAAGGACAAGTTTGTAACGGCTACCTCAACATTCATCTATGAATAGAGACTGAAGGCATATGTTCAAAATTGGTGAATACACATGAAATTTCCTAAGTGCTAAATCTCTGGGCAAGCATACTCAATAAATCAAGAAATTCCCAAATTTAAAGAAATACTTCAATTTCACATTTTTTTTCTCCGAAAGTCAGCTACATCAAAAAATTTGTAATAGATCAGATCTGTATGGAGATAAAAATTTTATAAGTTTTTTCTTCATTCATTTTTTATATACTTTGAGTGATAACAATTTGAGAAGGGTATTTGAATTATTTGAGGGTTAGATAGCTTGGAAGATACTCTTTGTAAGTATACCCGTTATGAAGGCTTCTCTACCTAGTTAAAGGAGTAATCAAATAATGGATGAAAGCTTAGAGAAGGAATTCGAGGACTAGAGAAAGGAGGAAGGCTGAATTAGGATAAAATCGCTCTGTTTGATTCTCTTAAATCTTTTCTTTTTTATATTACTCAGCAAAGTATTTAACTCAACACGCATTATCTTTATATCTACATTTTTGTTTAAGTGTTGTATTAGTTGACTTTGCAAAGTATTGTTACTCGGCACAGTTTGTCAAACCAAGACTTAGCTTAGTTTGTGAGTTTATTTAGACCTTATCTCTGCTCGCATTACATCATATAACCAAATTTGGCATGCTTAGTAAAGATTTTTTTAAAGAACTAAAAAGCTACTTAGAAACCAAGTTTGGACATTCACTCCTCCTCTGTTTGAGTGTGTTAAGCTAAACGGGACCAACAAGTGGTATTAGAGTAAGTGCTCAATCTTAAGCATTCACAATCTTGAGTTAAAGTTCCAATGGTTTTTAACAACTCCTTTGTCTTTGGAAGTTCGCAAACACAACTCCTTAGAGAATGAATGTTTGTTATCAGACCTCCATTATTTGATGGTTAGCATTATACATTTTGGAAACATATGATGAAAAATTTAATTCAATTACAAAGCATGTTTGCATGGCTAGCTTTTGAGAATGGCCCTTGTATCCCAACTGAAGTAAGAAATGGTTAGAGAGTTCTAGTTGATCATGAGAACTATGACAACAATGATCTCAATCTCTAAAAGGAGAATGCAACGATAATTAATCACTTACACCGTGTGTAGATATTATAGAGTTTAGTAGAATCTCATGATGTGCAATAATACAGGAGATATGGAAGATGTTAGAGAGGACTTATGAAGGGATAGACTAGGTGAAGGAGACAAATATCAACTTGATGATCAAGTAGTATGAACTTTTTCAGATGTAGCCTAATGAAGGAGTCCAAAGCATGAACACCCCTTTTGCGAATATCATTAATGAGATGAAAAGTCTTGGAAAAAGTTATATTGAGGAAGAATTGGTCAAGAAGATATGACAAGTCTCACCAAGGAGTGGTATGCAAGGAAAAGTGTGATTAAGGAAGTTCATAATTTGAAGACTTATAAGTTTGATGATTTGATAGGAACTCTACTCAATCAAGAGATGTCTCTGTGTAAGTACAATTAAGACAACAAGAAGAATAAAAGTAAATAAAAGGAGTCTAATGGAATTGTTCTTAAAGCTAATTCATCTAGCAACGAGGATGATGATGATTGTGATGAAAACATGGGGCTACTAACTAGAAGGTTCAAGCACTTCATGAAGAAAGATGATAAAATTTTCTAAATGGAAGCCAAGAAATGAAATAGATGACCAAAGCAAGAAGGGATATAATAAAGATATCAAGTGCTTTGGCTATGAAGAAAAGGAACATATCCAGTCTAGCTATCCCAAAGCAAAGAAAGACAAATTCAAGAAATTTAACAAGAAGTAACACATGTTGCTACTTGGAGCGACTCTGAGATTGAAGATTCATCTTTAAATGAAGATGTAACTGATTCTATCAATAATTGTCTTATGGCGATTGATGATAAGCCTGGCGATAACTCAACAAGTACTTCAATGTCAAAATCTATTATTGCCAAAGATGTTGAGAAGGACAAAGAGGATAAGGATAATGAGATAAACACTCAACTACATTTTTATTTTGATGAAATCATTGAGGTACTTTATGATATAATTAAGTTGACGTAAAATTTAGGCAAAAACATCAAAGAGATAGTGAGGAGATGTGAAGACTCTGAGGACACTAGCTCTTCCATGTCTTTTGACATCCATTACCACTCAGAAAAGGTTGAGTTTTATGAAGGTCAAGACAATATACTCTCTAAGAAATTAGAAGAGTTATCTACTGAGTTGACAACCTTAAAGTAGGTATGGATCTCTCTTCCAACTAACGATAATACTTTGAATAACCACTCACATACTCCTAGTAAGAAAGCTCTAAAAAAAGAAAAAAGTAAGAATGCCTAAAGCAAAATTAGTGTGTGGATTTTGAGGAAAGGAAAGAAATGTCACAACACTTTGTAAGCATAAAAATATTTATTATGATGAGTATGAAAGGACCAAAGAAAACACTGTTGACAAGCAAGGACCCAACTAAAAGGCATGGGTGCCTAAGAAAAATTAATTATTTAACATGTGAGCCTGAGATCAGCTAATAACACTAGAATGTGGTATTTGAATAGCGGTTTCTTGAGGCATATGAATGATTAAAAAGAATTAATCACATTGGAGAGAAAGAGAAATAGAATTGTCAGTTTTGGTGATAAACAAAAAGACAAGATATTGAGAAATGGCATAGTTGAGTTAGCCCTTCAATAAAAGACTTTTTTTAGTTCAAAGCATAAAGTTCAACCTGCTGAGTGTTTCTCAATTATGTGATAAAGGAAAAAGAGTTACTTTTTACTCACCTAGATGTTTAGTGCTTGATGTCAAGATTGAATCAATTATTCTCTATGCTCCTAGAATCAATAATGTCTATATAATTGATCCATCCCATGGAAAGAGAAATGTTTTCTTAGTTTCAAAGGATGAAAAATCTTGGTTATGGCACAAAAGGTTTAGCCATATCCACTTGAATAATTTATCGAAACTAATGAAGAAAGGTCTAGTTAATGGCCTTCCATCCATTGGTTTCGAGAAGGATAAATTATGCTCAAATTGTCAATATGGAAAGTAGTTTTAGAATTCATTCAAATTTTTGAATGTTATCTCTTCGAAACATCCACTAGAGTTATTACATTTGGATCTTTTTGGCACTGTTCAACCAGCAAGCTTAGATTATAGAAGATTCACTCTTGTTGTTGTAGATTATTTCACTTCATTCACATGGGTGGCTTTGATGAGTAGTAAAAATGAACATTTCAAGTTCTTATCAACCTTATCCAATTAGATAATGAATAAACAAGAAAGAAGAATCATCAAGATTAGAAGCGGCCATGGAAGAGAGATTGAAAATATTTATTCGAAGAATTCTGTTCTAGGCATGGAATTGATAATAACTTCTCATCTCCATACAGCCTACATCATAATGGAGTTATTGAAAGAAAGAACTGAACAATTATTGAGATGGCAAATCAATGCTGAGTGATAACAACCTAGAAAAGTATATTTGGGGAGAAGTTGTTAACACAACATGTTATATTCTTAACAAGGTGTTAATGCGTCCTATTTTGGATAAAACACCTTATGATCTTTGGAAAGGGCATAAGTAAAAAGTTAGACATCTTATATCATTTTGATGTTAGTGTTTCATTCTGAAACCTAAGGAGCAGTTAGCCAAATTTGACCCAGAAACACATGAAGGAATCTTTTTGGGTTACTCGGCAAGCAGCAAAGCATACCAAGTATTTGTAAAGAGGACTAGACTTCTTGAAGAATCTATGCATGTAGATTTTGATGAAAAACAACTTGTTGCTAGAAAGACACAATAATGATGATGTTCATGAAGTTATTAATGTTCTTGAGAATCCTAACTCAACACCAATAAAAGACCTGAACAACAACAAAGAAGATGCTGAATAAATCTAAGTTATCAATTTCAATGAAGTTGATTAGACTTAGAAATAATAATCTAGTATGGAGATTCAAGTAGAAAATCCGAATCTTCCTAGGGAGATTATAACTTATCGCAATCATCCCATTGGTTGCATTATTAATGAGATCTAAAATCCATTATGACAAGAGGCTAACTCGGTAAAATTTCAAGTCAAATAGCATTCATATCATTGATTGAACCTAAGAAGTTTGAAAATGTTGATAACTACTAGTTTTTAGCTATGCAAGAAGTGTTTGATCAATTAAAGAAAAATGATGTGTGGGATCTAGTTCCCAAACCTAGAGGCAAATCCATTATTAGAACCAAATGGTTATTCAAGAACAAGCTCGATGAAGATGGCAATATTGTCATAAACAAAGCCAAACTTATTGCTCAAGGCTACAATCAACACTAAGAAATTAATTAAGATGAAACCTATGCTCTTGTAGCTAGACTTAAAGCCATTAAGATTCTTTGTACTTGTGAAACTCATATGAACTTCAAGTTGTTTCAGATGGATGTTAAGAGTGCTTTCCTAAATGGATTTATTCCAGAAGAATTTTATGTGTACCAACCCCCTGATTTTGAAGATCCAAAGCTTCCATCATATCTATGAGTTGAAGAAAGCTTTGTATGGATTTAAGCAGGCACCACATGCTTGGTATGAAAGACTGACTAACTTTTTGCTTAGCAAAGGGTATGTCAGAAGACAAGAAGATATAACCTTATTCATCAAGCACTGCAAGAATGATGTGTTGTAAGTCTAAATCTACGTTGATGATATCATTTTTGGAGTAATTAATGATGGACTTTGCAAAGAGTTCAGTAAGCATGACGAAGAGCAATTTTAAAATGTTAACGATGGGAGAATTGAGTTTCTTCCTTGGTCTGCAAATCAAGAAAAGTGATTACGAAATCTTCATCAGCCAATCAAAATATGCCAAGGAAGTCTCAAAGAAGTTAGACATGGAGCAAGCTAAGTTAATGTTAACTCCAATAGCTATAAATACTATCTTGAGCAAAGATGAAGCTGGTAAATCTATAGATAGTAAATTCTACAGAGGTATTATTGGTTCTTTACTTTACTTAACTACACGTAGGCTTGATATTCAATACTTTGTATGTTATTGCACTCGTTATCAAGCTAACCCTAAAGAATCTCACTTAGCAACTATTAAGAGAATTCTTCGGTATTTGCAAGGATCTATATTGATGCAAGGACTGAGGTATCCAAATAGACTAGATTTTAATCCTGGAGGACACACAAATGCTGACTATGGAAAATACCAGCTTGATAGGAAAATCACCAATGGTGGATATCATTTCCTTGTAGAATTTTTAATCTCATGGTATAGTAAAAAACAAACTTCTCTTATACTCAGCACTATAGAAGCTGAGTACATGACATCAAGTTGTTATGTAGCACTAAGTTAAAGAAACTAGAAGTGATGTAGAAACTAAGTTAGAACATTCATCCCCCCGGTCCGAGTGTGTTAAGCTAAACGGGATAAAAAATGATAATTGTAGCATTATTAGCAACAAATTAGAAAATTATTGTATGGGATGATAAATATATCCTTTCAAGATTAAACGAGGTCAAATCTACTAGAAATATTAAGGTTTTCAATTTTCTTCATATCAAACGAGATTAAATAATTTTGTTGTCACGAAATTCTACATTTTTTATAAATTACTTATACGAAGAAGATAATTTTTTCCACGTGGCTTTTAGTTATCAATTTTATTCTTAAAAAAATAATTCAAAGATTCATGTGAAGGAATAAAAACCTGCTCATGTCATAAAAAGAAAGCAAAATGAGCAAATAATGAAAAAGGGTAATTTTGTCAAAACATTAGTTATTTAAATGGAAAAGTGAAGAATTTTGATGAAAGAATGTAATAGTTAGATAGAAACAAAATACATGGGCTTTTCAAAAAAAAAAAGAAACAACATACATGGATGTATTAATTACATACAAAATTTATAGGAAGGTAGTATTCTATTAGTATAAACCTCAGAGAGTTTATTATTATGCACCATTTTTTATCTTTTAAGTTTTTAAGCTTAATAAATTAATAGCGCACCAACTTAACATTTTCTGTCAATTATTCCCAATTACACCCAAGAGTCCTCTCAACTTGGTAAAAGTGCAAACGAGACCCACCTTAACTTGGGTAGCTCTTGGGTGCTTTTTTCCAAGTTTAGGCGGCTCTCTGCTTCATTTTGACGAATTGAGGTGGCTTATTGCACTTTTAAAAACTATAGGCGAGTATAATTCGAAATTGAGGGGGAAAATTAGTCAAACTAAGAAGTTGGGAATGTAGGGAATTCGTGGACCTGAGTTTTGTGATTGAAAGCTTGAATGAGCATATAAGTTGGGTTGAGCCCATCTAACACATTACCAATCAGCTTGTGTTAAAGCCCAATATACTCCACTTATATATCACTCAATATTCTTGTTTATTTACAATGTGGGATAATTCCACATCTCCAACATTCCCCATCAAGTGCAGTTGGGCCTAGATTAATTGCCAAAAACCAAAATTCATTGGCCTATCATCTTAGAGGCTTAAGGTCAATAACAGGTCTATTCTTTCTCTACTAGACCATATTTACCAAGACTTTAAATATGAACCCATGATCTTCTGGTTTTCAGATCTCTCTCTCTCTCTCTCTGATATTATGTAAAGAATCCGTAGGCCTGGAAAGTGTTGTGATTGATAGCTTGAGTGAGCATATAAGTGGGGTTGAGCCCATCTAACACAAAGCCATATAAGTGGTGTATTCCCACTCAACTTGTCAAGCCTAACACTCTAGAGGCCTATGGATTCTCTACATGGTTGAGACTAGAGAAAGGCCCGAGAGCTGAAAAGATCTTGGGTTCATGTTAAAGTCCTACTGGAATTGGGCTACCTAGAAACTCGACTCGTTGTTGACCTTGAGCCTCTAAGGAGATAAGATATTGAATGTTTGATAAGTAGCAACTGGTCCATGCTTAGTTACACTTGAGGGCAAGTTTTGGAGATGTAGTGTTATCACACATTGCAAATTAAACAACTATAATGAGTGGGATATAAGTGGAGTATATTGGATCTTACCCAAACAAATTATTTTGCATTAGATGGGTTCAACTTCACTTATATGCTATCAAGTCCAACACTCTCTAGGCTCATGAGTTCTCTACAAGGGGTGACTATGAATAAATTAAATTTTTATGTGTTAAGGTAATAGATTGCAACTCCATCTTGATTGAAGGGAGAAGGAGACATAAATAAGTAATTTATACTACCCATATCAAAATAGTTTATAATCACTTTTTTAAATTATAAGTAGTTTATTTAAATTGTTCAATATTAAAAACTTATAAATAAACTTGTACCATAAACAGTTAGAGTCATGTTTTTTTGGAAAAATATTGTGTATAAGAAAATGCAATATTTTTTTACATCAAAACTGTGA
Source organism: Euphorbia schlechtendalii (assembly GCA_949673415.1). NCBI lineage: Eukaryota > Viridiplantae > Streptophyta > Magnoliopsida > Malpighiales > Euphorbiaceae > Euphorbia > Euphorbia schlechtendalii. Next base: position 2,201 of record CATIWQ010134517.1, on the reverse strand, counting down.
TAATTTCTTTAATGTTTGTTTAAGATGTTAGAAAAACATTTTTCAACAATAAATGTAAGTATATAATATTATATAATGAAGGAAAACGTAAAGATCAAACAAGTTTGGATTTTAACCTCTTTCCATATGCCTAAGATTGAAGAACACAGCATCGAATACCAAGTTGAATGCATTTCACGGTGTGTCGGAGTATGGATGTATATCCACAACTTTTGTAGTGGTGAAGATGGATAATAATCGATTTGCGATATTTTCATCATAAGACGAAAATCCAGGAAAGAGAAAATGAAAGGAAATGAAAATAGAATGAAAATTAATTCTATAATGCATATTACATGTGCATTTCATATAAATATGAAATGAAAATTTGATTAATTGCATTTAAGTTCTTAACCTCTTAATTATTTGTAATTAATTCCTTAAAGTTCTATAATTTATCAATTTAGTCTAAATAACTTCTTTGGATCGGATTCTTTGACCTGATTGACTCGCTCACGAGTAGATCGGATATTTTCAACATCTCCCACTCGCACTTGACATGTCACATTTCGTACAAAGTTATCAAATCTTCTATATGTTGTGAAGTCATGCGATCGACATACTATCAAGAACACTTTGTCTTGCACTTGTTAGGGTCTGCTAAGACTATCCTAAGTGATACTTAATGATAAGTGTATAATTACACTTATTATTATGATAATTTTTACTTATAAAATGATATGGTTTAAAGTCATTTTTTATACTTCATATAAAAGATTTCACGTGGTATGTAGTTTTTTTTTATGCAAGTGTAGAAACTAGGTGAATCTTGGGAGTAAAATGATCAAAGATGGAATTCTATGTAAAAAGAGTGAAAAAGGTGCAAAAAGATGCATGGAACACAAGGAATTGGCTTATGATCGAAGTTGTCAAAGATCGATAAAGTTGCAAAGAGAAATCATGAAGAAAAACACATATCACGATCGTGACACCCATTCGCGGTCATGACTTGTCATTCTTCACAAATAGAAAGTTACCAGCTATTGTTCATGATCATGACATGCATATCATGCTCGCGACTTGTGACGGTTTATGGTAAACTCTTCTCAACTACCAACCACCGGATAAGGACGATCAACCACCATTAACTGTCAAATGAAAAGATACCTTTTAGAAGCAATCCAATCATGAAAAGGTGCATTTCCATTGTAGATGAGGATGAAACCTTGCATCTAATCACATTGAAGTGATGCAATCCTTCGCCAATGGACACGACTCTTCGTTTGGATAGACGTAACCCTTTGCACTCTATATATAGGGTTCAAACCTAACTATTTTCGTGGCATGAGAGATGAGGGCAATGAATAGCAGTGTATGCTTAGATAGAGAGTGAAAATTGTATAGATTTTTCTACGTTCAAAGTGTTAGTGAGAAAAATTTATAAGTGATTCGATTCTTATTTCAATCACTAGATTTCTCCACAAATTCGAGCGATTGTTGTATGAGTGTAGTTGCAAAGAACTTATCAATAAAAGTTTCTATTCTTCAACATTCATTTATTCGATATTCACAAAGAATAGCATCCTGGCAGAGGTTCTATATGAGTCGAGACCGAATTCACAATAGACGTAGGAATTACGAGAGTTGACGAATCCCATTAAAAGAGTGGGTATGGTCTGATCAACTTTAGCTTTCTATTTCGAAGTTTATGATATTTCTATCTGTTATAACGAGTATTTCATCTTGCGTCTCTTATATTAATTAAGTTATATGCTTTCGAGTTAACTTTAAGAGTGATTTTGGGGTTAATAAGATTGTGTATAATCACTGGATTTGTGATTATAAAGCTGTTTAGTGAGCTAACATTTTTGGAGTGGTAACTTGCTAAATATGGCTATGTGAGAGCGACCCGTACTAAGCATAATATTATTGTTATCCAGGTTTTTATAAGGGTCATAATTCATTTACCCTAGATTTAGAAAAGTCATTTCATGTGTTGCTCTGTGGTGAATTATTGAATATTTGGGAGTCTAGAACCGTGTTTGTTAAAGTTATCCAGTGTACCAAATATTCTTGATGAATTTGCATGTTTTTCTCTACTATACTTGTTCTTAGAGAATATCTATATAGTTTAAATCTACTCTAATCTGTTCATGCATCTGTCTATTCATCAGTCTACCATCTAAATCCTACAAATTATCTTATTTCATTTGTTCCCTAAC
>CATIWQ010134504.1:0-30588 GCA_949673415.1 Euphorbia schlechtendalii | reverse complement strand
TTTCTTTTTTAGTTTCCTTCTTAGAGTGATTAAGTTTTCATGTATCATCTTAATCTTGTATTTTAATATTGCAGCTACTCCCCAAATATAAAAGAAATAAAAGTAGTGAGCCACAGGAAGGTGAGGAGGGCAAGGTCGTATTATTTGAGGGACAAGCTTCCAAGGCTCTCTACATAAAACATGGGGAGATTTGGTCCCGCAGAGATGTGAGAACCAAATTTTCATGTATCTTTTTTTTCCTTTTATTTTTTATTCAATTTATTGGGGTGGTGTTTCGATTTTGTGAAATTTATGTTACTTTCGAACTATGCTTGTGTAATTAACTTATTATCACTAATCTCAGTTGAGCAATTCTCAATTTTTTTTCATTAGTTTGATTGTATTTTTATTTCTTGGGGCATAATTCATCTAAATTTTTTTTATCAGCCTTTGTTCACATTACTTGCGCTGTACTCATGCATTCATCATCTAGTTGTATATTTAGTCTAACATTGCACCTGGAGTGGCTTTATGATTATTAAGTATTTCTTTCTAGGATGAGACCCGACTCTTAATCTTCATTGTTTCTTTCGATGTTTTTCATTATCCTACATGTGCTATGGCATTTGATGCAGAGTATGCACGTTGGCTAGAAGAACATAACATGTCGATTGTTGGGCTTGTTGTATTCTTATATGAAATATTTAACTTCTATGATATGATTGCAGGTCAATGCAGAAGCTGCAATGCTTGACCAGGTAATAAATCTTGATATGTGATCCGTACTCTTTAGGATTTAGATATTAATACTATGTCTGCTTTTATTTTATTCTTTATCAATTTATTTTATTACCAAAGTTTATTAGTTAAAGAACGGCTCCATTTGCGAAGGCTTTTTGAATTTCATTGCTTTGCTTTGCTTGTCATTTCATTGCTAGGGAAAAGACAAGTCATGGGCTACTTTTAGTCTATTTTACAATGTTTGCTTAAGGTAGAATAATAAGTTATTAATTCAAATTCTGCTCATACATTTTTTATAGGTGCAAGCTCATGGATTTGATGCAATGGTTTATGATCGTTTGTGAGATACCCTTAATTTCTTCGGTTGCATTTCTGTGAACACCAGCTCGGATAGTGAAGTCAGCAGCCATTCTGTAAATTATAAACATATATACTTTTAGTAGCGTTATTTTTAGTTTGTATAGTATTATGTATTTTTTGTTCTCGTTTGAATTTGAATACAATTAAACATTATGAATTATATAAAAAATGAATTTTAATTTTTTTGAATTATGGCATCAATTAAGTTTTTTACAAATGTGTTGCAATAAGCGCAAAAAGTGTTTCAAATGCAACATAAGTGTTTTTCAAAAAGTGTTGCAAGAACTGGACATGGTGTTGCAAATATGCTAAAAGTTTTATAAGAAAAGTGTTGTGAAAAAAACAACAAAAGTGTTACGAAAAAAATTAACGGACATTAACGTTGACGGCAATGGCAATTTGTTGCAACACAACAAAGGTGTTGCAAGTACTAAAATAGTGTTGCGAAAAGTCACTTGTCGCAACACATTTCTTAATGTTGCGAAAATGAGAAAATGTGTTGCGAAAATGACTTTTCGCAAGGGAAGCATCACCAATGACTTTTTTCACAGAAAAGTGTTGCGACAAGTGCTTTTGCAACACTTTTGGCACTTTAGGTAACATTTTTTCGTTGTTACGACAAACCATCTATGGTGTAGTGTATGTCCTTGCACTTATACGCAATGAAGTAGTCGCAGACTTTGTCTTATCAATGCGCATATATAATTTCACATATATACGATACCAGCGAGATACACAAATTAAACAAACATAGATAAATAACAAAGATGCCTTTATTATTATTTATAATAATCTGAAATTGTTTGTACATTATAACTAATTAAGATATATCGCTCTAATTTTCTCTAGGGCATACATCATGTATAACACCATCAATGTGCACAAACATGGTCTTCTTGGAAGCGCCTTGGAGAACTTAGGTTTTCTTGGTATTCGCCATTTGTAGGTTGAGAGAATTTGAGAGGTGAGAGATTTAGGGTTCTTTACAAAAACGCTTGGGAATTCAAAAGTGCAGGTAACCTTCTCTCTCCAGTATGTTACCTCTTTTATAGGAGTGAGCACGGGATTTCATACCAGATCACGTATTCAATGATGACGGCTTTTCAGGATTTTTATCCTTAGATCACACAATTTATGACCTTTTGACGATCTTCGAATGGGAGTATTCCTCGTCACCAATTTATGTTAAAAACTTGACTTTAATAAATAAACTAAAAATAAAAATAATAATAATAATAATAAAAGAAAATAAAAACTATATAAAAAATTCGCAAAGAACCCAACGAGGCTGGGCACGCCGGGGCTGGCGAGCCCAGCAAAACGACTCACTGGGATTTCTAACGAGACCCTCGCTGTAGGCTCATTGGAAAATTCCAATGAGCACGATTTTCGCCCTATAAATACGGGGCTCTTTTTTTGAAAAAGGTTGACCCGAAATTTTTAGAAAAATTGATTTTCTAGAGAGAATGATCTGGAAAATTTTTACAAAAAAATATTTTCTTTTAAATCCTTCGAATATATTCGGATCCAAAGCACGTGGATTCCGAATCTTACGATTTTCAAATCAATTTTCTTCCTTCCACCTTCTTTTCTTTAAAAATCCTCAGATATTCTTGGACCTAAAACAAATTTAAAGTCCGAGTCTGATTATTTTCAGGATAAATAAACACTTATTTCCCACACCAAACCACAACTAAAAAAATGTACGAGGAACGCTCCCGGGGATCAAACGGTTACGCCGAAGTGGATTCGCACCGAAATGGTAAGCCTCTAAGTTCCTAGAGTTGCTTTATCTCGTGCCTTTTTCATGTTTTATTTTATTCAGCATGTTGACCTAGGAATAATTCCACTTTTTATTATTTTGTAAATATTAATGTAATATTTTTGTTTCTTCTTATCTGTTTCTTCTAATTGTTGAAGATATATGTTATAGAATACCCCACGAAGGGAATTAAAAATTATTCCTGGATAACAGACTCACCTTTTGCCATGCGAGCATTTTCACTAATTAAAATGATATGTGTTAATAAAATGAATTGTTTTATTCAAAACAAGAATTTTAAACCGCTGATATTTTAATTAGGCCACACGGATCTCGTCAAAGTTATATCAAGCATAAATGTAAATATTCATGTTGTGTTATATACTTTGTACTAACCTTTGTGGATGCATGTTAGATGCATGCCAAGGTTTTATTTTTCTTCGGGTATTGCAAATATTTTTTACGGAATGTAATTAATAGATTAGGTGAGCGGTTGTATCCCCCTAGGTTTTTTAATCATAATCTTTACTTTTCCGCATTTATTTATCGCTTTAAGTATGGATTTATCGCTTTCCTAATATGTGTGAATCATACATTATAAACTCGAAAACGACATAAGTGTGAATATGCACAATTAAGAAATACGATTTTCTGTAGTTGCAATATAATATGATCTAATAAGAAGTAAGCAACTTATCCCGAACTTGAATCTCTGTGTCTTGGTGGGCCATCCCCCAGATGTTTAGCCTCATAGGACTCTAATTCTTGGAAAGAGCTAATCCAGGTGGTGAATCTACACTAAGAGATAGCGGATTCGAGTTTGACTAATCTAAAAAATGTTTCCCACTTTCTCTTTCAAACCTTCCAAGACCATGACCCAATAATTTCATTTTCCACAAAAACACCCCGGTGGATCGCGCTCTCGGCCCATCGCATTCCATGTCGTCTACTCACAGTGGCGACTTCACTGGGTATTTTTCTTAAACTTTTTTTTCAAAGATTTTAGATTTTGGATAAGTGCCTGAAATTATTGATCACATTATTTCGTATTTTCTTAATCAGGACCTATTCCTAATAACGCATTACAATAGAGGGGATTAGCCCATAAGTTTAAGGTACCCTATTACCTCAAAGTTTTCTCTTGTACTAATCTGCCTCCCTAAGAAAAGATAGTACTTAAGCGGGTGGTGCACTTGTTACCATATCGCATGTACCTCCCTTGTTAGAACCCATTTAGGGAGAGGCTTGGAGTGTATTTTAGTGCATCAAGAACCTTATACATCAGCAACTCATCTACAAACCTCATGTAAATAAACCATAGGCATTTTCCCTAGTGTTGTTACCCAACAAACAACCTTGCATTATATTTTTCTTGCAGGTGTGCTCCTTAGTATCTTTATGGTACTAAAATGAACCAAACTTAGGATAGAGACTAGCCAAAAACCCTACGCACGGTTGGATGATTGAACATTGCATGCTATATGCTACATGTTTACTACTTTCAATTTATCATTATACGAATGTCATGCTAACCACGAATCTTAGTGTAAACACTCGAACGCACACACTCATAATGTTAACATAGCATTTTCTTATCATTATGATACCAAATCGGTGTCACATACACTTAAGATTAGATGGAACTCGAGATCGTGTCACCCTAGGATAACATGAACCAATTAGAATCATGAAGCATCATTCACCCCAATTTGTGCAATGTCCACTTGACATTTGATACTTGGCCCACAACGGAAATAACATTTCCACCACATTACCTATGACATGTCTATTCGATATCTAACTCATAGCCCACATAGGGCAATAATATATCCCACACATTACCTATGAGATATCCACTCGACATCTAACTCACAACCCACACAGGGCAATCACAAATGCCACATAGCCCAAACAGGGTAAATACTTACCCAAATCATTTTCCCACATCTCGTGGTGTCCCCACTGATATCTGAACCTAAGCCCAAACGGGGTGAACTCTTTTTAAGTCTTACCTTACTAATTTTCAAGGGTATATGCCTAATACCTGAACCATTCGCCCACACGGGGCAATGATTCATGCATTACCACATACCCTCAAATAACGATGGCCATAAAGGCATTCGAAACTCAACCCTAATTGGGTAAAATAACCAAATCATTCATTTGATAGCTATATAGGTAGTTGTTTTCGTTTTATTCTTGTATCATTTCATGAAATCTAGTCATAGTGCAAAATCTCGAATTATTGACTTGGTCACCTCATGCTACGATGTCACACAGACATTGTACAGATCTCAAATCCAACCCCGGGTGTTGGGTTTTCATTTCCACCTATTTTCATTTTTACCTAACGACTAACCTGTTTGTTTCAAATGGATTAACAAACATATTATTTATTTCGTACCATAGCATGTTAACCCTTTGTGAATGAAGCCACAACATTTACATCTCACACATTTTTCCATAAATTGCATTATGAATCTTACATGCATGGTCTGATCTTCTACTTGTGCATCAAAGGGGCTTGGAAAAGGCCTGCTCATCGCTTGGTCCGCATTTCTCCAATCGTGGCCAAACTGGAGGGGGTTCCGTACACTGAATCAAGTGAGGACTATGGTTCCGATTCAGATTTAGTTCAACATATGTCTTTCAACCTCGATCATCTCAAGGTTTTTATTTTTTTTTATTTTGAGTGCTATATTCAGAGATGAAGCTAAAAACCTTGTTCCCCACCTTTCTATCGATAAGATAAAAGTTCAAAATATGAACAAGTGTTATTAATACAGCTTATCAAAATAGAAAAATGGTGACCACTGCAAGTATACAGTTTCAATGTAGTTTTAAAAGATATCAATCCCACAGGGAAGGAACCAGTTCTAAAGACCAACTAGAGTTACGGGGTAACGAAAATATGGAATTATATTGGAGAGGTTTGGATGATAGACGGATGAATGGATAAATGTATGAACAGATTAGAGAAGATGTAAAATATAGAGATATTCCTATGAACAAGTTTAACAGAGAAAAACATGCAAAATCATCAAGAATATTTTGTACACTAGATAACTTCAACAAATAAGGTTCTAGATGCCCTAATATTCAATAATTCACCGCAGAGCAACACATGAGATGACTTTTCTAAGTCTAGGGTAAACTAATTATGACACTTATAAGAACCAGCATAACAATATTACTATGCTTAGTACGGGTCGCTCTCACATAGCCATATTTAGAAAGTTACCACTTAAAAAATGTTGGCTCACTAAACAGTGTTATAATCACAGATCCAGTAACTATACACAATCTTGTTAACCTCGAAATCACTTTTAAAGTTAACTCGAAAGCATATAACTAGATTAATATAAATGACGCAAAACTAATTACTCGTTATGACACATAGACATATCATAAAGTTCAAAATAGAAAGTATAAGTAGAAAATAAAGTAAAGTTGTAAGGTATGCAAGTGAAAGCTAAAGTTGATCAAACCATATCCACTCTTTAATGGGAGTCATCAATTCCCGCAATTCCTACGTCTACTTTGAATCTGATCTCGACTTGTATAGAATCTCTGCTAGGATGCTATTCTTTGTGAATCTCGAATAAAAGAATGTTGAAGAACAAAAAATTTTATTGATACATGCTTTGCAATTACACTCGTACAACGAACACTTGAATTTGTGTAGAAATATAGTGATCGAAATAGGAATCAAATCACTTATACATTTTTCTCGCTAAGACTTTGAACATAGCAAAATTTATATAATTTCTACTCTCTATCTATGCATACACGGCTAACATGTATCACCAAATATCAATCCAATCTCCATTGCCACGAAATTGGTTGAGTTAGGAGCCTATTTATAGAGTGTGAAGGGTTGCGTCTATCCAAACGAAGAGTCATCTCCATTGGCCAAGAGTTGCATCACTTCATTTTCATTGGATGTAAATATTCATCCTCATCCACAATGTAAAGGCACATTTTCATGATTGGTTGACTTCCAAAAGGTGTCTTTTTGGTTGGTAGTTGATGGCGGTTGATGGCAGTTGATCATTCTTATCCAGCGGTTGAAAGAAGAGAAGAGTTTACCAAAAAACCATCAAGGTCGTGACCGCGAATACTTGGTTGGCAACTTTCTGTTGTGAATGTTAAAAAGTCACGACCGTGATATATGTGTCACGATCGTGACATGCCTTTTTCACAAGATTCCTCTTTGTGATTTCTACCGATCTTTGACATCTTCGATCCTTTACCAATTCCTTAAGTTCCACGCATATTTTTACACCTTTTTCACTCTTTTTCCATAGAATTCCACTTTTGTTCATTTTACTTCCAAGATTTACCTAGTTTCTGCATTTGCATAAAAAATAACTATATACCACGTGAAATCTTTTATATGAAGTATAAAATGAAACAAAAGCATATGTTTAATCATTGAAAATGTCATGATAATAAGTGTAATTATACACTTATCACTAAATAGCATGACCATTCCACAAGAAGAAGGTGCGGGTTACGGGAAAAAACTCTCAACAGATACATCAATTGTCGGTGAGCACCAAGATTGTAGCTGCCCTAACTACCTTTGCAAATAGCAAACAACTAGCACCGCTTATTCGCCAGCATGCCTGGAGGGTTCATGATGTGGTGTCAACCCGGGGGCTACCCTTAATAACGGTGATCTAACAGGGAGACCTTCCACCTCTCATACGGTGCACCCAACTCCTACTGTCTGGTACCAGTTCGGGGCAAGACAAAGTCAACTAAACCAGAACCAGGCTCAAAATGGTCAACCAGGATATAGCTTTGCCAATCCTATCCGGTAGCAATCCGAGAACCAATACTTCCCAAGGTAAATTAGACAACCGACTTTCGCACCAGAGCCTTTTTATCAAGGAGTGGCCCAATAGTCTATTCCTAGTTAGAGTGCACCATTTTCCTCACAATTCTAGGCTACCCCTCAGTTGCCCAATTTTGCAGCATTTCCCTAAGGGCAATATAGTTTTTATCCAAATGCGAGAATGCCATCCTCCAACAACCAGGCATGGTGGAATTATGGCAACAGTTCTTGGCCACTCACGATGGCCATCTCATGAATTCATATCCTGCATAGCCTACAGTTGGGGACGAAGATAACTTGCCACCCAACTTTGCAATGCCACAATTTGAGAAGTATGTGGGATCTGGAGACCTGCATGCTCACTTAGCACATTACCAAATAGTTATGAGGACATTAAAGGTAAGTGAATGGATGATGGCTAAGCTCTTCATTATCACCTTGGGTCACCCCGGTCGATGAATGGTACAGCCACCTTCCACTGAACATAGCTTATGATTGGAACAGTCTCTCTCAAGCTATGATGGAGCATTATGGTTTCAATGCTCAAATGGAAACCACAATGCAAAATCTGGAGGTTATAAGATAAAAGCAGGGTGAAAGCTTTAAACCATACTACGAGCGTTGGATGGCTACATAGGTTAGGTTGCAAACTCATTTGACCCTACCGACGATGATAACCGAACTTCTAGACGGTGCACTGCCATCTTACAGAAACAAGTTCAGGTCAGACATCTTTTCAAGCTATCAAGAAGTGTTTGAGAAAGCGGATAGGATGGAAAACTTTGAATCCATGGGTAAATCTACGGGGCACTAGTACCGAAAGATAACCACATGATGATGTAATAAATTAGTTCTCTTTAACAACTTTGCCCACGAGGCTTTTGAATTTTTGAATAAATTGAACTTTTTTTGCTTGTTTGATATTCTATTGATTGACATCATGCATTCTCATAAACATATACATAATGTTTTTAGCACATGTGACACATCATGTTATGAAATTAATTCTGGTATAAATGGATACCATACAAGTTCAAAAGATTTGACTCTTGAAGGAAAGTGAGAGACAAACACATGTACTTAGACAACGCGTGATAGCATTTACCTCATCGTATAAAGATGTAAGATTGACTAAAAGATCTCCAAGCAGGAAATATCCACTGACTATTGAATCAGTCAAGCAAAAGCCGAAGTGACTGAAACCAGAATGGAACGAAGCACGAAAAGTCCATTAAATCAGTCAAGTAAAGGTCAAAATGATTGAAGCCAGAATAAGATCAAAATGTCAACAAAGTAAATTGAAGTCAAAAAACCGGCGACACAAAGAAGGAGTCAGACCGTTGAGCACATCATCAAAATCCATCGCACAACTCACCACCATTTGTAGGGTAATCAAGCAAAAGTCAAAACAACCGAGGCAAATTGAAGCTCCCAAAAGGGTCAAACAACCAGTGTAAAGACAAAAATGAGTTTGATCATTGAGTACGTCAACAACTCCTTCGTACGGCTCACTACCATTTGTGGGGCAATCATTATACCATGGGACATAAATCAAGCTATCAGATCGGATCCCCAACAAGTCATCTATCATCGAAGAACAATTGAGTTCATAAGGAAACGTTGACAACCAAGCACCAATACACCTCAAGCTTGCAAAGGGGCATGAGCACCAACCAATCGATCAGAAACGCTGAACAAGATAACAATTGAAGTTGTGGACATGGATGGTAACCAATCTATCAGTCAATTCATCCAAGACTGGCACAATTACTATCATGCATAGGTGAAAGAAATAAATAGGTAAAAAGCAGTACCAATAAAAAAACTTGTAATAAGCATGTCAATTAGCATTCCCCTAGTCAAGCAAAAAATTAGGGCCTCTTTTCAAAACCAAAAAAAGAATAGTCTGCTGAGTTGAAAACCCGAAAAGGGTGGCTCAGGTAAAACTTAGGACATCGAGAGAACCACATTGGTTAGAAAACCCGAAAGGGCTAATCAATGGCGGGAGTTAAATCATTTAAAACATTTATACCTCTATTAAGTTCATCAATGAATTTTCATTTTTGCTGAATCTTTATGCACATGCTTATTTTGATTGCTTGCATACCAATGGTAGAATATTGCAATAAAAAAATCATAGAAGGAAAAAAATGAGTCTGCTGGATTGAAAACCTGAAAGGATGATCCAGGCCAAAATTAAGATAAGGTTCGATAGATTGAAAACCCATATGGGCGGTCTATGCAAAAATTAGAACCAAAGAAAAATCAAGACCATCATCTCATCTTTGGAATGGTACATGACATCCTATACCTCCAAACACTTCAGGCAAATAGCTTCTAATCGATCATTACCAATATGGTTCAAGATTAACGAATCATCCAGACCCTCCTCAAACTAGATCCAAGCTCTAAACTCGAATCTGATTCAACGAACCATTGGTCGTCGCTCTGAGGAAGTCATTTATGGAATCCCCAACGAGATAAATCCTATGAACACCCATACACCAGCACAAGAGAAGGCTCTTCAATTAATGAAGCCCACAATACCTACAACAGATGAACATACATCATGTGATAAATACTATCCATGTGTAAACCATACATACATTACATACGCATCATGTCATTTACAGGTTAAGATGATGCCAAACTAAGGCAACACCATCCTGGTAAATAAGAAACTCCACCTCCACTTGAAGAACCTACGAACATTAGGAAGGATGACGGCCCACTCAAGCCTAAAGTCCATTCAAGCAACATTGCGTCATAAAAGCCTCCTAAAACAACGGAGCAGTTTTTGGGACATCCTCGAATTTCCATTAAACTCATTCTTTCATCATGTTTTAATTTTTGATTGAAGGGGTAAAAATTTTTCCTACGCATAAACTCAATCAAATAATTAAAACATGAATCATAAAATGTATTAACATTATACTTTTCTCTGATTTGTCACAGGAAGCAAGTCAACATTCTACCAAGGAAACAATAACCGAAGAAAGAAATGGTTATCTCAATGAGATCACCTTTGAAATAGATTCAGGCATCCTACTTCAACAGTTCTAACGGTCAAAACCAGCCAAAGGTCAATTCACAAGGGGCACATGATGACCGCAACTGAAGAAAGAAATAATTGCCAACTATTAAAAGGATGTCGGTGAAATAAACGATCGACTAGCCCGTAAGGGGCATCAAGCACCAAGGAATTTCAAAGAAAGAAACGAACAATTCCATGAGGACACGATGCCAGAGGAGAAGGCCTACGTCATCACCATTCGGGGAAAAAGAGGTCACCAACCGCATCGGTCAGGTATATTCTCAATCCCTCCGCTCCATTTTGTGTGATCATACTGGTTATACAACCAGCTATTATCACATGAGGGGTAGCTATGAGCACGAGATTTTGTACCAGCTCACGCGTTCAATGTTAACGGTTTTTAAGGATTTTGATCCTTGGATCACTCAATTTTTTATCGTTCAATGATCTTCGAATGGGAGTATTCCATGTCACCAATTTATGTTAAAAACTTGACTTTAATAAATAAACTAAAAATAATAATAATAATAATAATAATAAAAGAAAATAAAAAATATATAAAAATATTGCAAAGAACCCAGCAAAATGACTCGTTAGATTTCCAGTGAGGCTCGCTGGAATTCTAGCATGGTCAATTTTCGCCCTATAAATACATGGCTCTTTTTTTTAAAAAGGATGACCTGAAATTTTTAGAAAAATTGATTTTCTCGAGAGAACGATCCGGAAAATTTTTACAAAAAAATATTTTCTTTTAAATCTTTCGATTATATTTGGATCCAAAGCACGTTTAGATTCCGAACCTTAAGACTTTCAAACTGATTTTCTTCCACCTTCTTTTCTACAAAAATCCTCAGATATTCTCGGACCTAAAACAAATTTAGAGTCTGAGTCTGATTATTTTCAGGATAAATAAACACTTATTTTCCACACCAAACACAACTAAAAAAACAAACGAAGAACGCTCCCGGAGATCAAACGGATACGCCAAAGTGGATTGTCACCGAAAGGGTAAGCCTTTGAGTTCCTAGAGTTGCTTTATCTCATACCTTTTTCATGTTTTTTTATTCAGCATGTTGACCTAGGAATAATTCCTCTTTTTATTATTTTTTAAATATAAATGTAATATTTTTGTTTCTTCCAATTGTTGAAGATATATGTTAGAATACCCCACGAAGAGAATTAAAAATTATTCCTGGATAACAAACCTCACCTTTTACCATGCGAGCATTTCCACTAATTAGAATGAGCAACATATGTGTTAATAAAATGAATTGTTTTATTCAAAACAAGAATTTTAAATCGCTGATATTTTAACTAGGCCACACAGACCACGTCAAAGTTAAATCGAGCATTCGTGTAAATATTCATGTTGTGATATATACTCTGTACTAACCTTTGTGGATGCAAGTTAGATGTATGTCTAGGTTTTATTTTCTTTCGGGTATTGCAAATATTTTTTATCGAAATATAATTAATAGATTAAGCGGGTGGTTGTATCCCCCGAGGTTTTTTAATCTTAATCTTTACTTTTCCAAATTTATTTATTATTTTTGTATGGATTTATCGTTTTCTGAATATGTGTGAATCATATATTATAAACTCGAAAATGACATAAGTGTGAATATGCACAATTAAGAAATATAGTTTTCTGTAGATGTAATATAATGTGATCCAATAAGAAGTAAGCAACTTATCCCAAACCCGAATCTATGTGTCTTGGTGGGCCGTCCCCTGGACATTAAGCCTCACAAGACTCTAATTCATGGAAAGAGCTAATCCAGGTGGCGACTCTACACTAAGAGACGGTGGATTCGGGTTTGACCAATCTAAAACATATTTACTGCTTTTTCTTTCAAACCTTCCGGGACCACGATCCGATAATTTCATTTTGTACAAAAACACCCCGGTGGACCGCGCCTCTCATTTGCACGCTATCGGTCCATCGCATTTTGTGTCGTCCGCTCATAATAGGCTCTTCAACTTGCAAGATTTTACGTGGTATGTAGTTGTTATTTATGCAAAAGCAGATACTACGTAAATCTTGGGAGTAAAATGATCTAAAGTGGAATCTTATTAAAAACAAGTGAAAAAGGTGCAAAAAGATGCATGGAACTTAAAGATTTGGCTTAGGATCGAAGCTGTCAAAGATCGGTGAAGTTGCAAGGAGAATTCTGAAGAAAAATGGTTTTCACGATCGTGAAAACCATTCACGGTCGTGACTTGTTCTTATTCAGAATAGAATTCTGCCAATCAAAGATTCAAGGTCGCGACTTGTATATCGTGGTCGCGACTTGGATGGTTTTCTGATTTTATCTTCTTAACTACCAACCGCCAGATAAGCGTGATCAACCGCCATCAACTACCAACGAATAGAAATTTATCAGAAGTCAACCAATCATGAAAAGGTGCCTATCCATTGTGGATTAGATTGAAGCTTCTCAACCAATCATAATGAAGTGATGCAATCATTCACCAATGGACGCGACTCTTTGTTTGGATAGACGCAACCCTTCGAACTCTATAAATAGGGCTTCCAAACTTCACAAATTTCATGGCAAGAAGACCAGGGTTACATGTAGTGTGTGTGTAGATAGAGAATTCGCTACGTTCATAAGTGTTAGTGAGAAAATGTTTAAGTGATTCGAATCTTTGTTTCGATTACTAGATTTCTCTATATTCTTGAGTGATTGTTGTATAAGTGTACTTGCAATTCACTTATCAATAAAAGTTTTCATTCTTCAATATTCGTTTGTTCGATATTTGCAAAGAATAGCATCCTAGCGGAGGTTCTGTACGGGCCGAGATCGAATTCAAAGCAGACGTAGGAATTGCGAGAATTGACGACTCCCATTAAAGAGTGGATACGGTTTGATCAACTTTAGCTTTCACTTGCATACCTTACAACTTTGCTTTGTTTTCTACTTTACTTTCTATTTCGAAGTTTATGATATTTCTGTGTCATATTGTGTATTTCTTGTTGAGTCTTTTATATTAATCAAGTTATATGCTTTTGAGTTAACTTTAAAAGTGATTTTGGGGTTAACAAGATTATGTATAATCACTGGATCTGTGATTATAATGTTGTTTAGTGAGCCAACATTTTTGGAATGGTAACTTGCTAAATATGGCTATGTAAGAGCGACCCGTACTAAGCATAGTATTATTGTTATCCAGGTTTATATAATCGTCTTAATTCATTTGCACTAGACTTAGAAAAGTCATTTCATGTGTTGCTCTGCAATGAATAATTGAATATCTGAGTGTCTAGAACCGAATCTTTTAAAGTAGTCTGGTGTACGTAATATCTTTGATGATTTTGCATGTTTTCTTTGCTATACTTGTTCATAGGGATAATCTATACCGATTTCTTCAACTATAATCTATTTATACATTTATCTGTTTATTTACCATCATATCCCAACCAACCCATCAACAATAAAATTATCTATTTTATTTTCTTTGTTCTGTTACTCTTGTTGATCTTTAGAATCGAATTCCTTCCCTGTGTTCGATATCTTTTAAAACTACATCGCAACTATATACTTGCAATTATCATCACTTTTCTATTTGATAAGTGGTATTGACAACACCTGTACTTTAAAGCCAAAATCTTGTGAACAAGTTATTAAACTTATTAGTAGAAAAGTGGCGAACATGCTAGTGGGCTGCAGGCTTGCAAGCGCTGCCCAAGGCAGCTCTTACGTGGGCTTGCCGCGCAAGCCCACAAGCTTGGGCTTGCGGTAGCGGTCTTGCCTTATGGAGGTAGCCGCGGGTTAGCCCGCTTGGGTCCAAGTGATCCGCGCGGCTAACCCGCATGTGGGATGGGAATATTCCCATCCCCCATAGAGTTTTAAGGGGAGTCTAACACTCCCCCTTTTCCTTATATATAGGCCTCCATTCTCTTTATTTTAAATACACTTCAGCTCATATTTTTTCTTTGAGTTCGACATCTCTTTCTTCGTTCATTGTGCGAGATGCTTCACGAGTTTCTCTAAACAAAAAAGAATTTCTTTAAAAGGCTCTTTCTATTCGAAGAGAGCCTTCTTAGTTTGTATTTTCGGGTTGGTCTTCGAGCGTTCTAGCAGCTGCTGTCTACTAACAGGTTCTACCTCTACGAGGTTTTGGTTAGTAAAGATCCGTGAGAATCAATCATAGAAGCTATCCTAGTTTAGAGGCTCGTGCTAACGAAGTTCTACCCAATTTCTCTAAGAGAACGCCGCAACCAAAAGAGGAAATAAAGCACGCATAGCTGGTAATGTTCTAAACTTAGATACTAGGTTTCTTTTATAAGTTTTATAAACCTATAAGCATCTGTAGAATGTTTTAACTTAGATTATATCAATTATGGTATGCTTATGAGATCCTTTAGGTTAATTTTAAGTTTCAAAATTTCTTCTTGCTATGATGCATGTTCAATAACTGTCTTAATTAACTAGCATATATTTCATAAGAAGTTTGTTCAATCCACCAAATTAATGTTTGTAACATATTTTTAATATATTTCACATATGTACTAGCATTTTACCATATGTCTACCAGTTATCTACTAGATACCTTCAACACATTTTGAAACCGTTCAAAATATTGTTGGAACTTGGTAGAAACCAACTAAAAATCTGGTAGATAACTGGTAGACATCTGGTAGGAATCAACTAGAGATTTTATATTTCATTGGAAGTTTGTTCGATCCACCAAATTTATGTTTGTAATAGATTTCTACTATATTTTATATATTTACTAACATTTTACCAATGGCTACCAGTTATCTACTAGATACCTTCAACACATTTTTTAAACCGTTCAATATATTGTAGGAAGTAAAACCAACTGGAAATCTAGTAGATAACTGGTTTACATCTGGTAAGAAGCAACTAGAAATCTTATATTTCATTAAATTTTTGTTCAATCTGCCAAATTTATGTTTGTAACATATTTCATATATTTACTAGCATTTTACCATATGTATAACGGTTATATACCAGGTTCTGAACAATTGAAATTTTATTTTTGAAAAAGTATATCATAATGAATAATGTTTGAAAGATAAAATTGAGACGAACAAAAAAGTTAAAAATGGCATGTCAGAAAAATAAACGGTTTGAGAGATATTTACAAAATAAGAAAAAAAATATGATGTGTGATAACATCGTTTATGACAAAGAGAAACAGAGAAAACATATAATATGTAATTACAAATAAAGGATACAAAATATAAAGAGAAATTTTATAAATTGATTGATTTTAAGTATTTATATCAACCAAAGTTTTGGTCCATAACTATTTTGACTAAATAAGTTTCAAACTCGGTTTTTATATGTTCTAAGTTATTTTGTTCTCCTCCACTACCAATTGATAACATCACAGATGATGTCATGCTTTTTTTGAATTTTTTCATCTTATTTTGTCATTATCTTTTATTCCGTTCATTTTTGGACATGTCGCTTTAGAGTTTTTTGTTCGTCTTTTTATATCTTCGAAACGCCATCCATTGTGATATTTTTTTTGATAATTTCTTTTCAACTGTTCGATATATGGTATGAACATGGTAGGAAGTAAAAAATGATAACTTTAGAAATATTACTGTAATTTCCTAATAGATAACTGATGAAAGGAGCACTATCCAGTAGTTATACATGACAAGAGCACATCTGGTAAGAACATGGTAGGAAAATGAACTTGAAAATCAAACAAAACAGAATCAGATAACAACATGATAGGAACATGGTAGGAAGTAAAAAATGATAACTCTGGAAATATTACTGTAGTTTCCTGATAGATAACTGATGAAAGGAGCACTATCTAGTAGGTAAGCATGACAGGAGCACTATCTGGTAGGAACATGATAGAAAAATTAACTTGGCAGGGACATGGCAGGAAGTAAAAAATGACAACTTTAGAAATATTACTATAATTTCCTGATAGATAATTGATGAAAGGAGCACTATCCAGTAGTTAAATATGACAAGAGCACTATCTGGTAAGAACATGGTAGGAAAATTAACTTCAAAATTAAACAAAATAAAATCAGATAACAACATGGTAGGAACATGGTAAGAAGTAAAAAATGACAACTCTGTAAATATTATTGTAGTTTCCTGATAGATAACTGATGAAATGAGCACTATCCAGTATTTAAACATGATATGAGCACTATCTGGTAGGAACATGGTAGGAAAACGAACTTGAAAATCAAACAAAACAGAAGAAAATAACAACATGGTAGGAACATGCTAGGGACATGGTACAAAGTAAAAAATGACAATTCTTGAAATATTTCTATAGTTTCTTGATAGATAATTGATGAAAGGAACACTATCCAGTAGTTAAACATGACAGGAGCACTATCTGGTAACAACATGGTAGGAAAATGAACTTGAAAATCAAACAAAACATAAGCAGATAACAACATGGTAGGAATATGGTAGCTATCAATTTTCTACCAAAATTGAATGGTTGGAAAAAAAATTTCGAAAAAGTATATCACAATGGATGGTATTTCGAAAATAAAAATGAGATGAACAAAAAACTCTAAAAGTACATGTTAAAATAGTAAATGATTCAAAAGATAACTAAAATTAAATAATTTACTTTAGGACGACATTGACAACAATTTCTCAAATATAAACTTGAAATAGGAGTATAAAAATATATATATAAAATTCCGAAACCTACATTTATTACGTATATCCTAAAATTATATCAATTTTGGATAACCGATTTTATTCGTGATTTGATGAGTTAGCAAATAGTACTAGCAGAGGAGGACATGAAAGAGTAGAAAAAATTTAGGGAAAAAGAACACCAAATAATTGACCCTTCATTGTAGCTCCATTTACCAAATAAACATCTCCACCTGTTCATTAATAATTGCAGATCCAATCCATCTGTCAACCGCGCAGAAGAAGAATCATAAGGGAAAAAAACGCAGTTAGAGCTGGTGTTACCCATTCTCAATCTCGTCTTCTACGCAGTCCTTCGTCGAAACTAGGTATGCTCTCTCATTCTCTCCCAGATTTTCAATTGTAATCCCTTTATTCCTATCACTTGATCTCTCCAATTTAACGGAATCTGAACTTATGTGTCTTCCTTTATTAATTATTTGTTGTTGGGTTCTATTCCTTTTCTTACTTGATTGATTGTTTGAATGCCCTCTAATTGAATTTAACTTGTACCCGACTCGTAGCTTTTGTCAAATTTGGGTTAATTTAGTCTGAATTTTAGGGGTTTTCCAATTGGGAATTTAGCTTTTTTAAGATACTTAACTAAAAAAAGTTATGCCTTTGGTTCAATGAATTTAGTGTGCGTTTGCGAGAAATTTAATCATTTCGGTACAAATTTACTGGGGAATATGAGTGAGTAGTAGACATAAATGAGACACTCCCATGTGCGGTAGACAAATTAGTATTGCTTTTGACATTCAATTTTGAGTTTGTGTTGAAGTGTTAGTTTATGCGATTGAATTTAATTGAGCAAAGAGACCAAAAGGAATAAGAGGACGTATAATTTTTGTATTCAAAGGCCATTATGTCTGCTGTTTGATTGCTCTGAAATCTGGCTCTGTGAGAGAAGGAAAGAGATTCTGGTTTTCTACTATGCAGGTCAAACAAAATCAAGGCCTTGCGTATTGAACATGCAATATGTCCAATTTCCTTCTCTTCTTTTTGTGTTTGTGGAACTCATTTAGACTCGAGGAAGTGCTGCTTCAAATTGTATGTACAAATCATAATATTCTTAACATTAAGTATGTTTATCTCTAGTGAAGTCTGTAGATTTGCCATTTGTTGGTTTGCTTAGTGCAGAATAGTACAGAATATGCTCAACTGGAATGAATACTCTGTTATGGTTTTGAATATGCACAACAAAAATGATGAAAAGCACAAACACTATATCACTTCTATTTATAGCTTGTAATCTTTGGTAAACTTTAGTTGTGTTTATCATTGTTGTTGTTCTTGTTCTTAATATAAATTCAGAAAATAGGTAACTCATTTCACATGGAAAGGATGGGACAAATTTATCATCATCTACAAGTGTAAGGGGGTGCTAGAGGTGGGGTCGGTAGTATAGACTCTGTCGGGGCCCCCCATCCCTGCATCAACTCATTGCTATTCAATGGCCTCTTATATTTTTCTGATAAATTGTTGAATTAAGTGATTTTGGCTAGTAGCTAGAATACATACATGTTTCTATGTGCTTCATTTTGTTCTAGCTGAACTTAAAGTAGCTTTTTCTTGGTGAATTTTTGTTACTCACCAGTTCCCTTCCTCTTCTTCTTTATTTTGTATTCATCTTGCTAAGTTCCATTTGTGGCATGCTTGAAGATATGATTATTCTGCAAAAACTTCAGCTCCACAAAATTTTGCAATTTGATGCAATCTGAGTTGGTCCTTGTTCTGTGTACAAATTCTTACTTTTATAATTAAATCAGGATTTTTGTGGTCTTTATGAGTGTCAATTTTATTTATAGCTGTTGTTGTTGGAATGTTGACTTTGATGTTCAAAGAATGTTTGATTTTTTTTCTTTGTGTATCTGTATTATGATCAATGGTTCAAGGCATAACCTTCATTATTGATGCTCAAGTATGCAACTTTTTATTTTTCAGTTGAACTATTTCTTCATAAATGGCTGGCAGAACTCCAATCCGGACAAGCAACTCTGCTCTCATTGCAATGATTGCAGATGAGGTGAGAATATAATGGGCACAAAAAGTTAATTTTTCTCTACAACAAAAATATTCTATGTTTTGTGCTATAGCTATTGAGAAGTACAAAATTCCTCATCGTTTCGAGCATATCAAGTTCGCAATGTATCTTTAAAACTCTAAGTTTCATTTTGCAATAGGTTACGTTAAATTCTAAGTCATGATTGTATGGTCGATCGAATTTGCTTTTGTCCTTCATAGAAAGGATATAGATGTGGAAAAGTCTGTTTCATGACATTTATATATTATATCCGGACATTAAATGAAGAGGTATTGACTTGCTTTAATTTTGGAACTTCTCTAGGACGGTATTCTAGAGCGGGATAATTTGTTCTTAAAAACAAGTATATGTGATATGTGCTACTAGTGGTAATTTTTTTATCCAGTCATCCTAGTGAATTTGACTTTTTTTTTTTTTTGCGTGTTTTCGAATATGTATGCACCCATGCTGGAATAGGGAGAGGCAATTGATGTTCTGAAATCAATAAACAATTTTCAGTTTAATCTTATTACCTTCAGGGAAGACGTCTGTTTATTCACCATTTGGTGTCCTTAAGTTATTAGTACTACTTAATACAAATAGAAATTGAGAGCAAACCAGTGCGAAGGAAAGAATTTGGGTCAAATTTTACGAGTGCTGGATAAAATGAAATAACATTCAGCTTGTTGTCATTTATGATTGACCAGTCATGTAATGTACAAACATGCGTCGCTTACATCTTATTGCAACTGCTGTATACTGTTTCAATCTCTTAGAGCATAACTGATTTTACTGTGTTTTTTTTATCTGATAAAAGGACACAGTAGTTGGTTTTCTGCTTGCTGGAGTTGGTAATGTGGACTTACGGCGAAAGACAAACTACCTGCTTGTAGACTCAAGTATGCTTTTGATTACTTGAATATTTTCTTAATTCTAAGACAGTAATAACATATGAAGAACATGGGTCATCCTAGGACTTTCTTGCTTCCCACGTTTTACCTTGTGACTTTAGAAGTTCTTCTATGCTATATTGGAGAATATGTTCTGTCAGGCTTAAAATATAATTTTGTACCCTTTTGACCCTTCACATATGTCAACCAAGGTTGGCTCATGCTTTGGGAGAATCGTAGAAAATCACAGATTTTTGCCTGTTTTGTGCATGGATTTGACTAGGCTTGAATATAGAACCACATGAATTTTGATATACTTTTTTTATGTCTAGAAACATGTGATCCAACAAAACAATGATGCCTGAATGTTTATTTAAAGTACTTTTTATTTATTTTCTACTAATACAACATTTTGACTTCCGCTTATTACGCTTTACAATGTTTTGAGGAGCCATGTATAATAAATCATATGCCATCCATGTTTTGTGGCTAATTCATGTTTTGAAATATATAAAGCTGAAGTTAAATTCATTGGTATATTACCTTGCCAGTGGATAATCACAATAATTTGGAAAAGTGGAAAACTAAATGGGTATAATATTAACTGATCATGGCATTTTATCAATGAAGTTATGCCTGCTTAGTTCAGAACTCATTGCTTTGAAGCTGGTCCTCTTAACCTTGGCCTAAGAACGATTATATAGGTATTATCACTGTATAGTTTGTCAAGAGAATCATTTTGATAGTTGTTCTATTACATACTTGGTATAATAAAACTACTAAATTTGCACCATGGGAATTCTGTTTGATGTTTTGTAGAAACAACCATTAAACAAATTGAAGATGCATTCAAGGAATTCACTACAAGGGAGGATATTGCTATAGTGATGATCAGTCAATATGTAAGTTGTTCTCATTCAGTCTCTCAATTTTGACATTATATCTGTTGTTTGGCCTTCCGTTTTGTTTTTGTCATGATTGTGGAGAATACTAGAAAGTAAATTACTCGAGAAGAGTTAAACGGCTAATGTTAGTATATGACCAGGTGGCAAACATGATAAGGTTTTTGGTAGACAGCTACAACAAGCCAGTGCCAGCGATATTAGAAATACCTTCAAAAGACCATCCTTATGATC
Organism: Euphorbia schlechtendalii; assembly: GCA_949673415.1. Lineage (NCBI taxonomy): Eukaryota > Viridiplantae > Streptophyta > Magnoliopsida > Malpighiales > Euphorbiaceae > Euphorbia > Euphorbia schlechtendalii. The sequence continues at coordinate 9,164 of CATIWQ010134504.1, read as the reverse complement.
CTGCTCAAGATTCTGTCCTATCTCGAGTTAAGCACCTCTTCTCTGCTGAGTCTGTCGCTTCTGGAAGGTATTAAACAGTTTTATATTGTTTATGGACAATGTATTACCAATAATCTGCACTGAGCCCTTGTCATAGTAAGTAAGACTCTTGTTTGACGTTTTGTATGATGAAACTGCTAAGTTGCCTTCGGGAATGCTACTCTGCATTGTTGTTTTATTTGAACATAAATTGCAGATTTTTTTTTTTTTTGAAGTTGTACTTCTTTTGGCTTGCTTTGCGGATTGTTTATTTGTCTGATGCAAATCTATGTTTTTACTCGTTCTCGGCCAAGGTTTGGCAGTTCTGTAGTCTAAAAACGGAAAGGAAAGAAAAAGTGGATCAATATGTGGGGAAATTATATAGTGTCGCCCTGCTTCATGTAGGACCATGTACCCTCCATGCAAAATTTGACATGTTACAATGTTATTATCAATTACGTTTCTGAAATATTGTTTATTTTTTCTTTTGAATCTCATATTTTCATTGTATTGCACCTCTGCTACTTCTCTACCTTTTCTCATGCATTTATATTCCTCTATTTTATTGGGTTTGTTTTCTTGTCCTTGGATTAAAGTTTTAACATTTTTTAGTTATATTTTATTTGGTTATGTTCGGCTTTTTCAAATCTGTTTTGATTTTGGTTTCGGTTTCAAACGCCCCTAAATTCAAGGAAATAAACTGAATCTACTCAACATATGGTAACACCTCTATTTGTCTAGCATTTTTCTTTTCTTCATAATCACTTGTAGCATTATGAAATGCAACCAAATATCCTAAAATCTATTTTATTTTTCTTTTTACCATATCAAGTTTCCTTCTTTTAGTTTTTTACCATCTTTTTGTAAATAACATTCTCTATCGTATTTAATTTTTATTTTTTTACCTTAAAACGGCAATATCTTACGAGTCGTTCATTTTTTGGATTTAGACATCTTGAATAGTTTGTTTGTCTTTTTTTTATCTTAAACAATACAAAAGTCAAATTTTTTTGGAATACAAAGATATGACGGTCTTATACTTTGTATAAGCGCTCTTATACTGGGTATAACAATTTTTATATCATGCTTAATTTCATAGTAAAAATCATGTTATGAAGGCTTTGCACCTATCATAAGAGATTTAATCTGGTATAAGAGTTGGTATATCTGATATAAGAACTATGATGTTAGACATAAAAACTTTTTCTCTAATCTTATGTTATAAGAGTTGTTATATTTTGTACAAAAATTGTTAAACCAGGTATAAAAGTGGTACAAAAATGATATATGTGATATAAAACCGGTATAATACTAATAGAGAAATAACCAAAAAGGCACAATTTTAAAAACAGTTAGTGCTATAAGCCTTTTGAACAAATTGTAATTAGCCTTAAATCTGAATTACTTAACTCTAAATTCCAACATCTTGTTGATCGATGAAACTGAAAACATCACTTTTAATAAAAAAAACCATTTTCTCAATATTATAGTATAAAAACTCTAGGTGAAGAACATATTTATCCATGGAAATTACATCAGTGGTGGAAAAATCTTCGATGGAAATTACCGAGACTGAAATCTAATCAAAAGGTGTTAGTGAGTTTGAATCGAATTAAAAGGAATTGACGAGTCTAAAATTTTTAATCAAAATAGGTTGATGAAGAAGGGTATCAAAGGAGAATTTAAACTTTTGTCCAATTTCAATTAGATATTATCATCTTTGATTTATTGCAATAAGATCATTTTTCTTCAGTAAAAAAGGAGAAGCCATGAATCAAAGAAAAAATTGGGTAGAACTCAGGAGTTACAAAATTGAGATCTCATATTCACGTTCAAAAGTTTTTTTTCTAACGGTGATAAATCATAGAGTATGTTTTTGTAAAAAAGATTTCACAAAATATATTTTTAAAATTGAGTGAAACCACATAACATAACATGTTTTTTAAGTTTACATAATTTTAAAATTATGTGTTAGTATGACCTGAGGTTTCAAGGTCAAAATATTGTATTTTGTTAAAACCCTTGTAAATATCTCATATATGATTAATGGTGCAAGCAATATCATTAAACAATTTTGTTGGCGAAGTAAAGCTCAATTCTTTTGAATATTTTTGAGTCGAAGTGAGTTAAAATGAACTTAATTTAACGTTAAATTTACATTTATGTGAAACTAAATAGAAATTTATTGCTTTGTATTCAATATAAATTTATAATTATGTATGGCTGAACTGAATTGTACTGAAAAAATATGAATTAATTCTCTAAACATCAATACGTAAGTTAGGTCTTGGTTCTTTCAAACTTCTGAAACCTGAATTGAACTGAATTTAATTCAACTAAACTGAACTTAAAGAACCTAAACTGAGCTGAACTTAACTGAATTGAACTGAACTAAATTAATGAACCTAAACTTAATTGAAGTTATTAATGATACATTAATTATTAAAATAATAGTAAAAATCAATAAATATTTGAAGATAATAAATTATTAATACTAATCATTAAAAATAGTAATATTAATAATAACATATAAAAATTATTAAATAAAATAATTTTAATAACATTATTACATGAAATCATTTAACTAAAATTTTATAAGTCAAACAATAATTATTATTACAACACTTGAATAATAATAATTATGATAATATCTTTGAATTTAAATTATCACTTATTTTTGGATTATAAAAAAGTAATAATTTCTTTCAATAAATAAGTTTCATGTCACATTTTCTAATCAATCAATACCATGATTATAATTAAAAACATTATTATATTATAGTTATATAAAAATATCATTAACCTAATAGCACTAGTAATTATCAATATTTATAAAATAGGGAAAATTTTATAAATGTGCTGAAACTTAGGAATAATTTCAGTTAAAGTTTTGTGCCCTAACTTATTTGACCAATTAAGTTTCATATTTACCTCCTATACGTTCCAAAATTGTCGTGTTCTCCTCCCTTACCTTCAACGTGTATTTTTTAATTTTCTTATCTTATTTTGTCATTATCACTCAACCCGTTTATTTTTTTGACATGTCGTTTTAGAGTTTTTTATTCGTCTCATTTTTATTTTCGAAACGCTATCCATTATGATACACTTTTTCGAAAAAAAATTTCAATTATTTGATATTTGGAGCGAAACGGGTAGGTAAGTAGTATGTAAATGAAAGGAAGAACAAGTTGTGTAAAAAATGTTATGAAATTATGGTAAGTAACACAAATATATGTCAAAAGTTTATCTCCATAGCAATAAACAAACAATTATAATCTTAAAAGTAATGAAAATGCATTCGAAAGTGATTACAACATGTAAAAGAAAATCTCTACAAAGTATTGAATCAAAACAGTAGGAATCTGGTATGTAACTAGTATGAAGAACAAAAAATGTCAAAACTAGTAAGAAACTAGTAGATAAGTGGTATGAAACTAGTATGAAGAACAAGTTGCGTCAAATTAAACTTGAAAAGTAATGAAAATGCATTGGAAAGTGATTAGATAATATAAGATAAATCTCTACAAAGTATTAAATCAAAACATTAGGAATCTGATATGTAACTGGTAGGAAACTGGTATGAAGAACAAAAAATGTCAAAATTAGTAAGAAAGTAGTAGGAAATTGGTATGAAGAACAAGTTGCGTCAAAATTAATTTTGAAAAGTAATGAAAATGCATAAGAAAGTGATTAGAACATGTAAGATAAAGCTCTACAAAGTATTGAATCAAAACAGTAGGAATCTGGTATGTAACTGATAGGAAACTAGTATGAAGAACAAAAAATGTCAAAACTAGTAAGAAAGTGGTAGGTAAGGGGTAGGAAACTGGTATGAAGAATAAATTATATCAAATTAATCTTGAAAAGTAATGAAAATGCATTAGAAAGTGATTAGAACATGTAAGATAAAGAAAGCTCTACAAAGTATTGAATCAAAATAGTAGGAATCTGGTATGTAACTGGTAGGAAATTGAAAATGTCAAAACTAGTAAGAAAGTGGTAGGAAACTGGTATGAAGAACAAGTTTTGTCAAATTAATTTTGAAAAGTAATGAAAATGCATAAGAAAGTGATTAGAACATGTAAGATAAAGCTCTACAAAGTATTGAATCAAAATAGTAAGAATATGGTATGTAACTAGTAGGAATTGGTATGAATAACAAAAAATGTCAAAACTAGTAAGAAAGTGGTAGGAAACTGGTATGAAGAACAAGTTGGGTCAAATTAATCTTGAAAAATAATGAAAATGCATTAGATTGTGATTAGAATATGTAAGATAAATCTCTATAAAGTATTGAATCAAAATAGTAGAAATCTGGTATGTAACTGGTAAATAACTGGTATGAAGAATAAAAAATGTCAAAACTAGTAAGAAAGTGGTAGGTAAGTGATAGGAAACTGGTATGAAGAACAAGTTGTGTCAAATTAATCTTAAAAAGTAATGAAAATGCATAAGAAAGTGATTAGAACATGTAAAATAAAGCTCTACAAAGTTTTGAATCAAAACAGTAGGAATCTGGTATGTAACTTGTATGAAACTGGTATGCAAAACAAAAAATGTCAAAACTAGTAAGAAAGTGGTATGTAAGTGGTGGGAAACTGGTATGAAGAACAAGTTGTGTCAAATTAAACTTGAAAAGTAATGAAAATGCGTTAGAAAGTGATTAGAACATGTATCTCTACAAAGTATTTAATCAAAATAGTAGTAATCTGATATTTAACTGGTATGAAACTGGTATGAAGTACACAAAATGTCAAAACTAGTAAGAAAGTGGTAGGAAGAACATTTGGTCAAATTAATCTTGAAAAGTAATGAAAAATGCATTAAAAAGTGATTAAAACATGTAAGATAATTAATTAAAACTAATCAGCTGATTAAGTTCAGGAATACTTTGAACAACATGCTTCCAAGACCTATGAGAGTGATAAAAATCAGAATTAGTAGTTGAATTTACAATTAAATTAGCCATCACTTCCTCCATTTTCAATCTGTATTTTTCATCTTTCTCTAATATTTGTTTGAGCTCTCTCTCTTTATTAAATTTACAAACATATATACAGTATAATTTTTTATTAATTCATTTAGATATCTTCACAAACACATAGTGGATGGGTCTCATTTTGGTGCATTCATACAGCCAAGTGAAAAATCCTTACATCAATTACAACACAAAAATTGCATAACCCATCTGCAAATTAAGGACAAAATCAAACGCAAAGAAACAAATAGAATCTATCGGTAACAATAGGATTTCAACCATGGATCCTCATTCTCAATTGAAAGAAAAAACCTGATACAAAGCTAGAAAACTGGAATTATACAGAGAATTTAAGAATTGCAGAGAGTAGAAACTTGAAAAAACTTCGATCTAGAGAAAATCGGGGAGATTCGAAATAAGGAAGATAGAATTTGATGGAGAGAAACGCGTGAAATATAAAGATGAAACAACTGAAACTTGGTAAAACAGTGTATATATAGAATGTACAAAGTGAAAATTGGAACTTAAAATTGGTTATACAATGCAAATGATCTGTTGGATCGTATTTTTGTAAATAAGTTTCACAAACCCTACATTTTTTACAATTTCTCTATAAAATATTCTTCCTATATTTATAATTGATGTTAACTACATTGTTTCATAATTATTTTCTATATTAATATTTATATTTTCATCGTTAATGATTATTATTATTACAATTAATTTTTATTAAAGTATTAATTAAAATAATTATTACTAATTTTAAAATTAATGGACTTGAATTGAACTTAATGAACTTTAATGAACTTAATGAACTTTAACTGAACTAAACTTAACTTAACTGAATTGAATTTAATGGATCTTAACTAAACTGAACTTGACTGAACAAAACTTAACTGAACTGGACCGAATTAAAAGTGGAGATAACATTACTTTCTAAGCTATTTTACATGTTCACATTTTTTCATTGACAATGTTATTTTATATTTTTAAACTTTACAATGTAATTTTTCTTTTAATGTATTTTAAAAATCAATTTGATATTTTTTAAATAAAGCGAATTCATCTCACAAATAAGATAATGAATTTTGTGCGTTATGTAAATTGATTTTTTTTTTCAAAATTTTAGTTACAAACACACCTGAATTTTGGAAAATAATTAATGAACAAAGAATTGTTTTCCATTCCACTGTAAAAAAAAACTTTGAAATGTTGGAAATAAAATATAACTGCAAGAATATTATAGCTATAAGAAGAGAAGTATAGAGAGAATATGAAAGAGATTTTATTTCTTATCTCTGAGGTGTAATGAATAAGGAAAAATGAATCAAATTTATAGGAAAACTCAATGGTACAAATCGTAAATAATAAGAAACATAAGGTCCCGCGCATAGTATTACATAGTAATCTACATAGTATTTGCACAGGAGATGGCGGCTAACGCATCAATTATTTAACACTCCCCCTTGATGCGTAAATTTTTGCGAATGGGACATTGTCTCATTAAAAACCTTACCAAGGAAAAACCCAGTGAGAAAAAGCCTTAGTTAAGGGAAAAAGAGTATAGTGTTTACTCCCCTGTTCGCAAGTTGACTGAAGATCCTTAAGACGACGCATTCCAATGCTATAAACCAGTTTCTTGAGAGTTGAGGAAGGTAAAGCCTTGGTAAATAAATCTGCTAAATTGTTGCAAGAGCGGATTTGTTGAGATTGATTTCACCATTCTTTTCAAGATCATGAGTGAAGAAAAATTTTGGTGAAATATGTTTTATTCTGTCTCCTTTAATGTATCCTTCCTTTAACTGGGCAATACAAGCAGCATTGTCTTCATATATTATTGTTGGATCTTCTTTAGTCGTTAGTTTTCCATATGTTTCTCGAATATGCTTGATTAATGATCTTAGCCACACATTCACGACTTGCTTCATGAATTGCTATTATTTCTGCATGATTTGAGGAAGTAGCCGTAATAGTCTACTTTGTAGATCGCCAAGATATAGATGTTCCTCCATATGTGAATAAGTAGCCTGTCTGAGATCGAGCTTTATGTGGATCAGATAAATAACCGGCATCTACACATCCGATTAATTTTGGCCTGGGTTCATATGAGTAAAATAAACCCAAATCAATAATTCCACGAAGATAGTGCATTATATGTTTAATTCAATTCTAATGTCTTCGTGTAGGTGCAGCACTATATCTTGATAAAAAAAATATACATAAAATGCAAAATCTGGCCTTATATTACTAGCAAGATACATTAAGGCACCTATTGCGCTAAGATATGGTACTTCAGGACCAAGAACTTTATGATTGTTTTCTCTAGGATGAAAAATATCCTTTTTCACATCAAGTGATCGTACAACCATTGGTTGCTTAATTTATGTGCTTTGTTCATTTTAAATCGTTTTAGGATCTTTTGTGTATAATTTGATTGATGCACCAAAAACCCCTTTTCTAGGTGCTCAATTTGTAAACCAAGACACAATTTTGTCTTTCCCAGATCTTTCATCTCAAATTCTTTCTTTAAAAAATCAACTGCTTTTGGAATCTCTTCTAGAGTTCCAATGATATTTAAGTCATCAACATATATTGAGATGACAATAAAATTAGATCTCGATCTTTTTATAAAAAAAACACAAGGATAAATTGGATAATTTTTATAACCATCTTTCAACAAATATTCACTTAGTCGATTATACCACATGCGACCGGATTGTTTTAATCCATACAATGATCTTTTGCAACTTAAATGAGTAAAGTTCTCGTTTGTCAAATTTTTCTGGTAATTATAATCCTTCAGGGATTTTAATATAAATATCATTATCAAGTGAACCATAAAGATAAGCTGTAACATCCATTAACTGCATTTGTAAATTTTCTTGCACTGCCAAATCAATAAGATATATAAAAGTTATTGCATCCACCACTGGAGAATACGTTTCTTCATAATCAATCCCAGGTCTTTGGGAAACCTTGTGCAACCAATCTAACTTTATATCTTACTATTTCATTTTTGTCAATCACTTCTATTTTGACATTTTTGAATAGATTGTGGTTCATGATCCATATTCTCATTTTCAATATCTACTGCCACATTATATGCAAAAATATAATCGTTTTAGCTTTATTCCATCTTTTCTCATTATTAATATAATTTATTTGAATCTCTTCATTTACAACTACTTCAGGTGTTTGTACTTCAGATGCTTGCACTTCTTCCGGAAGTGTATCAACATTTATATCCTCAATAAAAGTATCATCATTATTAATAAATCTCATTTTTCTAGGATTTTTATTCTTTGAACCAGTAGGTCGTCCACGTTTCAAGCGTGTCAAAGTATTATTAGCAGGTTGTTCTTCAGGAACTTCAATATGAATTGGCACATTTACTGCCAGTATATGCGATTTCGTTACTCGTTTAAGATTAGCAAGTGTATCGGGTAGCCGATTTGCTAAATTTTGAAGATGAATTATTCTTTGAACTTCAAGTTCAGAATCATTTGATTTAAGATCCATATGAGAAAGTTGCGAAACACTCCATATTAATTTCTTTTCCAAAATTATATTTCTATTCTCTCCCCCTAATTTTGGAAAAGTGCTTTCATCAAAATGACAATCTGCAAAGCGTGCAGTAAAAATATTTCCAGTTAATGGCTCAAGATATTTAATCATTGAAGGAGATTCATAGCTAACATAAATTCCTAATCTCCTTTAAGGACCCATTTTAGTCCTTTGTGGTGGAGCAATTGATACAATGCTGCACAACCAAAAACTCTTAGATGAGAAATATTAGGCTCATGACCAAAAGCTAATTGTAGGGGAGGATAATCGTGATAGCTTGTGGGTCTCAAACAAATAAGCGATGCTGCATGCAATGTTGCATATCCCCATACTGTACAAGGGAGATTTGTTTGCATAATTAATGGTCGCGCAATTAATTGCAAACACTTAATAAATGATTCTGCTAGACCATTTTGTGTATGAACATATGATGGTGCATATCCCCATACTGTTCAAGGGAGATTTGTTCGCATAATTAATGGTCGCGCAATTAATTGCAAACACTTAATAAATGATTCTGCTAGACCATTTTGTGTATGAACATATGCTACATGATGTTCAAATTTTATCCCAATTTATAAACAAATCATTAAAATTATGGAAT
>CATIWQ010134451.1:0-24162 GCA_949673415.1 Euphorbia schlechtendalii | reverse complement strand
TATATATATGTATATAGGTATATGTATATATGTATATATATATATATGTATATGTATATATATATATATATATATATATATGTATATATATGTATATATATATATATATATGTGTATATATATTTATATATATATTTATGTATATATATATGTGTGTGTGTATATATATATATATATAATTCGAAATTCTTCCTTTTAAGCTCATTTCTATGTTCCCACTTGAGTCAGAAATATAATAATAATCCAAGCTCACACTTGAGTTAAAAATATTGACTCCAATAAGATTGGCTCTCACTTGGACTAATAATAATTTTGGTTCTCGACTCCACCATGGATTAAAATCCCTTATTAATGTGATCGTTATGAACCAATACATTTGAATTACTCCTACTTGAAGATATATCCAAAATATTAAATTTAAGAGTCTTAATAAAAATGACATGTTTTGGCTAATACACCTAATCTATAGAACTCACTTCTAAGAAATTGATATTTCGTGATTCAAAATTTTAAAAATACAAATCTATCCACATTCTCCCCCACAAAAACATATCATTTTGATATGTTAGAGTATCTTAAAGGAAAGTTTTTGATATGTTAGAGTATCTTAAAGGACACTTCATCTACCGCTTGGATCCAATTTTCCAAAATTCTTTAAGGTAGTGTGGGAGTTAGTGATACAACTCTAATGTCATAACTAAGATAATTTTGTTATACTTCTAGTCCATGTCACATATGGGTTGGAAAAGAGAGACTTTGAAGGTACTTGGTTCAGTACATATACTTAACCATTAGAAGAAGAATCTACTTTCTCCTTTCATGAACTCTATACTTATATAGAGTATAGAGATAAAACAATAGATGTTTAATCCTTTCATCACATAAAACTGTAATCTTAACTAAAAAGCCTCATTTACCACTTCAATTTTATGATTTACAGTCAAATCCAATCGATTTACTACTAGATTTATGAATCTTTTGATAGCTTGAAGCTTCAGATTTATGGGTAATCAAGTAGATGATGTCATAACAAATATGAACATCATTTAATGTGATGAAAATTAGGCTTATACCTTACCTACTTGTCTATTGAATCACATATACCATAATAAATAAGTTGCAAATGTTTTTAGTTCTATTTCATTTTGAAATGGAGTATAAGTTTGATTTCCTATAAATGGAACTCATCACATGGTGATAATTTAATCATTATAAATTATCCATCACATTAAATTTAGATGACATTTTCATCATAGCTTATGTGACACAATCGCCTATGCGATATACTAACATTTTCTTCTAAAAGAAAAGTTAGTAGGTGGAAAATAAACATTATCCACTTGATAAATTGAAATGCACATTCATTACAATAAAGCCATTTATTTAAGAACTAGACTTATAAATCTACAATTCAGGATTGAAGAAACTTAATCGTCGGAAAAATTCAAAGATGAACCTATTGTTCATTAAACCATATCACAAATTTAAATATTGACAAATAATATGAGAATATAACACATCAAGTAGCTTGCGCTCATTGCAAATATAGTCTACATGTGTCAATCTATAAAACATTAACTCATCATAATGTCAATATAAATTTCAATGTTTCTCATATAGGTTGTCGAAAGTACACAAAGATACTATGGTCCATGCTCATATCACATGTTGCTCTTGAATCAACAATCCACAAAGGTTAGGATTCCATCAACGACATTGACAATAGTACAATATAATTCACTTTAGAATATAATACATGTACTAGGTTAGGCTTAGTGCTTTATTGCACAATGCCTCTGTCGTGGCAATTTAGCATAACACCTTCGTGATTTTACTATTTATTACCTTTGGATCCATTAAATTTATGTTAGAATGATTCAGACCCATTTGCATTGTTCTTCTTCCCTTTTTGGATATTCTAATGTAAGTTAACATCTGTTGTCTTAAAAACTATCTCCTTAAGACTTTCCTTATGCTAAATGAATTTTGGAAGAATCTTAGTTATCAGAAGAACAGTTTCTACAATTTCCAGGAAACTTGTAACTACATTAAATGAATTGATTCTACAAGAAAGAGTTAAGTGCATCACATATGCTCCCACTCAAAAAGAATAACTGATCACTAGTAAGAACTTCTTTCAATTTAGTGATCAAACTTGACATGTCTCTCTTACATGAATTACAATAATTATATCACTTATAGCACTATGCAAAAAGGATGTAGGTCATTGAACTCTACCTCCTCCATGAAAGAAGCAGATTTTTATCATGCCTGAGTTGGTTTGTGCCACTCCCTTTGAACTCATACATAACATTGTTCAAAGTATAAGAGGACTCTTTAGTCCTCAAGGACAAACTCAAACTTAAACCTCCAGAGATAACCTAATAACTATTGTTAAAAATCTAAGTTTGCTACAAATATATTCGTAGCAGAAGCAATTACTGATACTCTTTAATTAGTAATGGTGAGACTAAACACGTATATTAGGATTTAAGTTAATTATATGAGCAATTGTGTGTTAATTACTATTGACTTGAATACAAACTTTCCAAGAAAATGTAAGCATCAACCCTAGTATACGAAAAAGATATAAATATCCCATCATCTACCGGGTGAAAACACTCGCATTTAATTCAGTTCGATTTATCGTACAATAGTAATTATATGTGTTTTTATTATTTCGTATACTTCCTTTAACTATAAATTATATCACTAAATGCACTTTGGACCCATTATCGTTAATTAGTTCACTTAACTAATAGCATTTAACGATAAACTTTTGATAACTTTATTATGCATTATTATTGAAACTAATTTGGGATTCATTAGAGCATATTAGTCCTAAAGGTTTTATTAAGGATTTAAATATTTTATGTATTTTATATGTCTTTAAACAAGTATAAAGTATAGAATAATTAATAATGTATAAATCAAATAAATCGCTTAGATCTAGGCATAATAAAACACAATCCCTAAACTATTCAATAACAAAACATGTATAAAACTTGTTATTCAAAAATATAAACACACAAACAAACACATATTAATGATGCTAAACAAATGACAATGACTTATATTGTCAACCGCCACATAACATACTTAATGTGTGTAACTATTTTTTGTCTTATTGGAATTAAATTATATACTAAGTATTACAATCCAAAAATTACAACAATATCTACTATGATGTTCATAATGATCACCCTAGGTCAACTCATTAGATCTAGAGTTCTTTCCTTGATCAAACTTGGTGATGAAAAATCAAATTACTTTAAAAAGAACCCAAATGTCCGATTATTATATAATTTGATCATTCAAACAAATTGAAAATTAAATTTCTAAAACCACATTTTACAAAGTAATAAAATTAATACACACAAAAACATAATACAATATATATTATATACAAATACAATAAGTACATTTTAGAGAACCGATTTCCTCAAGTTCCCCTTGACTCTTTTCCACTGAATAGATGATCGGGATTACATGGGATTTGCATCAATACTGACAATCTACAAAATATGTCAAAAAGCCATTGTTAATTATTACATCAATAATTAACTTAAATATATTACTAAAATATATTTTTATAATTTAAACCACATATAAATTAAATTTCATTATCGCATAAATAATTAACAAAAACATATTTTGTCATACTTTATATTATCACAAATATAAAATAATTTAATCATTATATAAATTGTTGATTATTGAAGCATATTACCAAAAAAATACTTAATCAAACTAATATAACACATATATAATTTAAATAATCATCACACAAATAATTAAAAATATAAATATATTAATAAAATACATTCAATCAAATTATGCCTCATATGTATAATTAAATTCAACCATTATATAATAATTAATTTGGATATTAATGATATATTTTCATTTATGTAACTAATATAAATATATAATGAAAATAATTATCAAAATTAATCAACATATGAAAAATTTTCAATTATTTTCCAGTAGGTTTTAAATTATTTTCTAACCAATAGAAAATATTTTAAAAATTCAGAAACTAATTTTTCATTATTTTTAAGCATTTATTAAAAAATGATAAATAAAAACTAATATTTTTGAAACCTCAAAAAATTCTGAAAAAATAACCTTTAAATCCAAAAAATATGAAACTGGGGGGTTAGAAAAAATTTCGGAGCGAAACGACACCGTTTAGAAGGCTAAAATGTAAAAAATGATCTGAACTGTCGGATAAGTGACACATGTCACAATCAGAAGCAGCCACGAAGCGAGCTTGCGTAGAATGTATCACATAGGACCGTAGGGCCAACTGGCACCCTGGTCTAGTCACCGACGCATGAACCACACCCTCCGGCGCATGTGGGTAACTGCCAGTGGAGAGTATAGTACACGCGCCGGCTACTGCACATTGCAACTCGTTTTCGCATTTCGATTTTGTTGGTTCGGTCCGTTTTACGAAAAATGAATGGAAATTTACGTTTACACTAAGTACCGCTTTAAAATCGAAACTCTTTCCAATCGAAACACGTAATTTCTGACCAAAAACGAACTCAGTCACTAATTCATGTCATATGAACTCTGGAAAAACAATATTTCCAAAAAATCATGCCCAAACATCGTTAAAATGCTCAAAAAACACTAAATTTTCTCTATTTTCACACTTTATTTGCATAATTCACGAAAAACACGAAATTGAATTCCGGAAATGAAATTCCAGAAATTTCTAAATACGTAGAAAAAGATTATACATATAAATCATCGCAAAAACAAATCCGCCCTGATACCATTGAAGGAAAATGTAAATCGGAAACGAATTTGCTACTTACCTTTTCTGTATGCCCAAGATCGAAAAACGACGTTTGAATGCCGAATTGGATAATCTCATAATTTGTCGGAGTATGGATATGTATGCACAACTTCTGCAGCGACAAAGATCGATGACGATCAATTGCGATGTTTTCGTCGTGAGACGAAAATTCGGGAGAGAGAAAATTGGTTGGATAATTAGTAATGAACTCAATTCATTAATTGAATTCTGTATTCAAATTCTACGAAAATGAATTGATATTAATTATGTATCAATGCTGCAGTCCATTCTATTTATATATAAATTGAAAATGAATTAATGCAATTAAGTTCTTAAATTCTTAATTATTTGTAATTAATTACTTAAAGTTCTATAACTTTATAATTTAATTTAAATGTTAAATTGGATCAGATTCTTTGACCCGACTGACCCGTTCACGGGTGGATCGGGTATTTCCAACATACACTGACATCAAATTGTTTTTCTACTTTTCTTATTGTTAAACACTTTTTATTATTAGATTATTTCAACGCCAAAAGTATCATAATTACGTAGAACTTGTTTTCTTTTGTGATAACATTAAACTTATTTATTAAATTACAACAATGAAGACTTGAACATTTAATAAACCATTATGCAAAGGCATTCCTATTAAATTTGAGTAAAAGTAGTGATTATTAATTAAGCAAAGGAAATTAGTAAAATAAAAATGAATAAATAGTCCGTTGATTACAATTTTTTAAAATTTTAAATATGTGATAAAATTAAGATTAATGGACAAACAAATAGGTGAGGACAATTTAGTCAAATAAAAAATGATTTGGATGGAAAAATTATAAAAAATAACATAAGGAAGTTATTGTTGGATGGAGACAAAATATAGGGAGGTATAAATAATATTGATAAAACCCAGGAAGGTAGTAATATATTAATGCAAACGTAAAGGAGATTATAATTCTTTACTCGTTAATTAAAGTATTATACTTGTTAGACATAGATCCCAAAAATAAGTTTTATTGTTTCTAAGTTCAAAAGTTCACTTGGCATAATAGTATTCAAAAGAACTAACAACTCAGAAGAAAAGTTAATCAAGACAAATCTATTATTCAGAAGGACCATCACTCTCAAAGGATGCTACAACTTAGAGGCACATCTATTGAATCCTTTACCGGGAGAAAAGATTCTTCAGAAGAACCTTAAGGATAGAATGACAAAATCCAGTTAGTCATGGGAGTCACCTTCATTAGACGCCACATTAAATGTCGTCATGCCAAAAAGGTCTACACCTAAAAAAAGGACAAAATGATGTTGACGTTCATGGAACAAAAAAATTCCTTCTCCCTCATAGCAGATAGTTGTACATTGTGGGGATCGAAATCCTGGTAATCAAGTTCTCATTAGAATTCCCCTTAATTTGAAATTAGACTGTTAAGTCTAAACAGATTAAATTAATAACTTATTTTCAAGAGACAACTGGCAGATTTCTGCTATAGTCCAAGTTCAACAGGATGTCTCACATAACCTATAAATAGGAGATTTGTTCCAGCAAAGGAACTTGGTGAAGTATTACAAAATCAAGAGCAATCAAGCAATAGCAAAACTCTTGCAAACATCACTATTGGATCCACTAGCAAACATCATTTAAAATCTGCTTGTAATCGACTGTTACAGAAACATTGTTCAGAAGCTCAAATTTGATTTTCTCAAACATTGTAATCATTAGCTTAGTTGATAAGTTAGTGTGAGGGAGCTTAGAATCTAGAAGAGGACAATTTTCTTTGCATTAGAACAGCTTAGAGCCTAGATACAACAAGGAGGGTACTTTTGTATTGTTAAAGCTCAACTGCTAAGATTTTTGGACAGTACTTCAATCAAATTATCAACCTTGTAGTGGCGTGTTTGTTAACCCAAAAGAAGAATCAATAGTAGAAAAAAATTTTGGACAGAGACTCGAAGGACTGGATTAGGTAGAGGCTGAACTAGTATAAAACTCTATGTTTGCAAATCTCTTACTCTCTTATTAATTGTCATTGCATATAGAACTTGTTCATTCACTTTAATTTAAAGCAAAATGAGTTTGGGATAAATATGGATCTTCTGATAAAAACTACATCTTAGTTGTTTACTCTGAAGGTGTTTTAGATGCAATATTCTACATTCCATCTGAAAGATGTATTAAACTCAAAAGAATCATTCACCCCCCGTTGACTAGTTTATCACCCCTAATGGGTCCAACAAGTGGTATTAGAGCAAAACTCTTTTAAAAAGATCTAACAAATAGAGTGAACATCATTATGAATGATAACTGTACGAAGCATCTCCTTGGTAATCAGACCACACAGATACTCCTAGAAGGTTTGTTTAAGTCTAGTCCTCTCCCGTTCTTTAAACAAAACTACACAGTTTGGAAGAATATGTTGAAGAATTTCATCCAACCATAGGATATGTATGTCTAGCTAACAATTGTCAATGAACCATACATACCTACGATTACTGAGGATGGAATAACTGCCCCTAAACCTAAAAGAGCATATAATGATTAAGATATAGGAAAACTACAAAGTAACTCAGTTGCTATTAACTTTCTTTATTGTGTACTAGATGCTGTAGAATATAACATAATTTTAGGTTGTGAAAGTGCGAAAGAAATATGGAAAAAATTTGAAGTGACATATTAAGGGATAGATAAAGTGAAGGAGTCAAAGATCAATCAGAATCTACGCCATTATGAATTGTTTGAAATAGAGGAGAATGAATCTCTATCCAGCATGAATTCCATAAAACATAATCAACGAACTCAAGAGCTGGGTAAATTTTTTTAGAAGAATAGGTTAAGAAAATCCTCAAAAGCTTAACCACAAACTAGCAAGCCAAGAAAATGACCATTGAAGAAGCTCAAGAATTCTTTGCTTACAAGTATGATGAGTTAATTGGATCTCTAATTACTCATGAGATCTCAATGCAAAACTTCCAAAAGATAGATAAGGCCAATGTAGAAGGAAAAAAGGTCATCATTCTCAAAGATGAATCTGGAAATGATGGTTCCTTTGATGATGACTAGCAAATGGCAATGCTAGCTAGAAAGTTTATAAGGTTCATGAAGAAAAACTCAAAGGTACCCTAAAGTTTTAGAAGAGAGGAAGCTCCCTTAGAAGCAAAAACACCAGAAGAAGGATTTTTCGAAAGCAAAATTCAGATCATCTAAAGACAAGGCTAAGAGAGAAATTTCAAAAACTCTCACTTGTTTTGAATGTCATTAAGAAGGGCATATCAAATCAAATTACCCTAAGCTAAAGAGAGATCAAAGAAAAAAAGCAATGGTGGTCACATGGAGTGACAATGAAAAAGAAGCATCTCCTAATTCATCCATAAGTGATGAAGAAACAGCAAAAATCTACTTCATGGATACAAATGATATGGGACCCATCATATAGTCAAATGTTGACATAGAGAGGATGTCTTCATCAAAGCAGCCATTTCAAAGCCATTCCAGTTAAGATGATGAGGTAAACTCTAACTCGAAAATGCCAAATGAAATTATGAAAATGCTTTTAGATATCTATAAAATGGTCAAGAAGAATAAAAAACATATGAAAGTTCTTGAGGAAGATTTCAAAGACTTCTGCATAAGTAGTTGAGCCAATGGAAATATCATGAATGCTCTGTAGAGAAGGCCAATATAGCTTGATATTGATATAGAGAAGTACAAAAAGGAATTGGTGCTACTTGGAGTAAATGCAATATAACTCAACAGAAGAGTAATGATGATTGAAGGTCACCTATCAAGAAAAATAACCTTACCTGATACGATCAGACCTCAAAAGAAGGAGCAAGTTCAAAGGAAAAATCTTCCTTAGAAGCAAGTTCAAAAGAAACCTCATCCTAAAAGACAAATTCTCAAACCTGGTCAAAAACCTCCTCAAAGACACAACTAATATTCAAATGAAGCAAGCACATCTTAGAGGAGAGACAATTTTTAGAGGAAGGATCGATATCAAAGATGATTCTCAAATGTCACCAGAAGGAGATGAATTCCATAGATGCAAAGAACTCAATAACCATTTGACCTCTGTCCTCCTCCACAATAACAATTGTAGAGAATGCCCAACCTTCATTGCAACTTCTATGGAATCAAGAACCATATAGTAGTTATTTGTAGGCACAAAAATGTATATTATGATGAATATACATCACTTGATTTAACTTTTGATGCACCCGAACCCAAGGCTAACTAGGTTTAAAGATTCTAACCTTTTAATTTTGCAAGTAAGCCTTAGGTCCATAGAAGGTCAACAACTTTGGCATATTGATAGTGGATGCTCACGGTATATAACAGTATATAAAGAATCATTCATTTTTCTTGAACATAAAAGATGTGGGAATGTGAGCTTTGGAGATAATAAGAAAGGAAAAATCATTGGAAAAGGAACAATAGGATCCGAAACCAAGATTGGTGAAGTCTCCTTAATAGATGGATTAAAGTTCAATCTTTTAAATGTAGCTTAACTTTGTGACCAAGGAAGAAAAGTCACATTTGACTCGAAAGGAGACCCAATCATTGATTGCAAATCAAATCAAACTATAATTTAGGCACCTAGAGTCAATAATGTCTACATAATTAACATAAATGATTAAACGAAAAAGGATATATGTTTTGTGTCTAAGAAGAAGAAATATTGTCTATGCATAAAAGATTGAGGTTGCTAACATGATTCTTCTAACCAAACTAGCAAAGAAAAAACTTGTTGAGGGATTGCTAAGTTTAAAATTTGAAAAGGATCACTTATGTAATGCATGTCAATATGAAAAATAGTTCAAAGAGTGCTTTAAATCTAAATCTGAATTCTCATCTAAAAGAGTCCTTGAACTAGTACATATAGATCTCTTTGGCCCTATTTAGCTAATGACCATGGGTGGAAACAGATATTCTATGGTAATAGTGGATGACTATTCTAGGTATACATGGGTTTTCTTATTCAGTTGCTCAAATTATGAAATATAATTAAAGTTTAGAAAAATGTTCTATTATCACGAATTAGGAGTGATTATGGTAGAGAATTACTAAATAAGCTCTTTGTTGGATTTTATGATGCTAGAGGAATTGAGCACAACTTTTCTGCTCCTCACACACCTTACAATGGCGTTGTTTAAAGGAAAAATAGAACTATAGTTGAGATGGCTTGTTCTATACTTAGTGATAATAATCTACCTATATATTTTTGGGTAGAAGTAGTTAACACAACATGCTATATCTTAAATAAAGTTTACATAAGAGTTTGTATTGGATAAAACCCCATACGAACTATGGAAAGGTAGAAAGATAAATATTGGTTATTTCAAAGCCTTTTGGGAGTAAATGCTTTGTATTAAAGAACAAATAACAACTTGGTAAATTTAATCCTCAATCCGAAATGGCAATCTTTCTTAGCTACTCAACAAAATGACAAATCATCCAACACTTGTATCTATCATTGAGGAAAAGAAATTTGAAGATGTTGAAAATGATGAAAGTTGGATACTCGAAATGCAAGAAGAGCTAGACCAATTCACCAGAATTGATGTATAGGATCTAGTTCTAGCTTCTATGAATAAATCAATTATTAGAACAAAGTGGGTCTTAAAAAACAAACCAGATGAAGATTGCACTGTTGTGTGGAACAAAGTAAGATTAGTTACTCAAGGATAAAATCAACAAGAAGGAATTGATTACATAAAATTCCAAATCATGTGTTCAAACTAAAGAAGGCACAGTATGGATTGAAGCAAGCTCACATAGCCTGGTGTGAAAGACTAACAAACTTTCTTATCATCAAAGGCTACATTAAAGGTAAGACAGATGTGAGCGGATGACAGTTTTGGACCTACGCGTTCACCGCGAGGCACCGGCCCCGTGAGATGAGGCGTAGGATGTTTTATGAAAAACAAAATGAGAAAAGAAGAGATTGAAAGACTCGAGGCCTAAACGTCTCGCCTACGTTGTTACGAAGTCACCACCCTAATTAACTCTTTTGTGAAATTCGGTACAGCCTAGATTCGTTAAACCTAAATTGCACTATAGTAAAGAATTTTGGATCCGGATGAGTTACCTACTTCTTCATTATTTAAGTTTTAATTACAAGCAAACAACCACCCTTTAGACATTTTGATTTATTTCTTATTAGAGTTAGTTATACACATGCAGAAAGCAATAAATAAAATAATAAACAAATAAAAGAAAATAATAAATAATGTAAATATGAGGCTTCTAACCTAAAGGGGGTTGGGTAAATGATAATACAAACCAAGCGGATAATGTACAAATGTTCCTAAATACAAATGATCTACAAATACATTTTATTTACAATTGCGATACTCGAAGGAAAAAAAAATCCTAACATACATTTATCCTAGACTACCTGCATCCACAAAGGTTAGCACAAGGTATATGACAACATCATGACATAGTTAGTTAACCAATCAAGGCGCAGTTAGTAGCATAAATTAGATTCGGGTGAATCGCATGTGAATAGATTTAAAAGTGGGGGGATTCGGGTTCCCCGCTTGCTTTTATTGGAAAAAAATTGATTAAAGACTTGATTTACCAAATTTTATTATTTTAGATTTAAACATGGCATATATCTGGTTGGTTATTGGGGAAAAATGGATTTCCCATCGTGTGGGGCCCAAAATAGTAATAAAGAGTAGAAAAATAAATAAATTAGATCGAAAATACAAAAATGACAAAAAATAAAACACAAAATCATGTCAAAGAGTCTCCAAAAGCTCAAACTCTTACCTGATGTGAATCTGCAAATTTTGTAGTTAGAAACGCCGAAAAGAGATTTCGAAGTCTTTTTTATTTGGAAGGAAAATGCAGGAAAGTAGGGTTTTTTTAGTAAGAGGAATAGAAAACCCGAGATTTAACTTTTCAGTTTCTAACTCGAACCCCGAAAGGAAGAGGGAGTTTCAAAGAAAAAGCGTCAGAACACGAAAGTATAGAGTTTCCTAACTTTTTTTTTTCAAAAGGTCCATTAGTTTCTCTCTCTAGAATTCTCTCACACTAGAAAAATTTCCCAGAGAGGTAATCTTCTCCCCCTTGAAAATTCTAACATTTTGATTTTTATAGTGGTAGGTAAAAATTGTAATCATTTGAGGAAGGAGGGATATTTTTGAGATAAAAAAAATTAAAGTTAAGGGTAAAAATGGTGAAAAAATATGGAGAGAGGAGCAAGACAGTCGGGACCGGTCCTGATCGTTCAGGACAACCTAATTTGGCAGGCTGGTCCCTATCTAAAATGGACCGATCCATGTCCCTAAAAGGGGCTGGTCTGGGCTAATCTCGACCTGCCCAAGTAGGCCGAGACCGGTCTAAGAGGCCAGCACCGGCCTGCTCAAGCAGGCACACACCGGCTCGAATCGTACAAGTCCGGGCCAGTTAGACCAGGATGGGCGGGCTAAAAAATATATTTTTAATTTTTAATTTTTAAATTTTTTTACTACATATATAATTTTTAGACTTTTTATGGGTTTGGATTGATTTTCTCTTAGTTTTGAATGGTATTTGCTTCCAAAAGACCAAAGGATTTCCTCCAAATGTCTCGTAACCTTAAAATGGATCACTAAAACAAAAGACGCAAGTGAAAATATTTCTCATCATCACTTCGCGAGAGGGACCAAGAATCTCATGCTTACAAGTTGCCCCTCGTGTGGTCACTACTGATGAAAGTCAGAATGGTTACACGAAAAGAGCAAGGGATAGAAATCATAGCCGAGCTGACATGATATTACCGAAGTTGACCGAGGAACGTGGAAGACCGCCGTGCTCCTTGGAATCCCAACATGGTGTTTTCTAATCTTACGGAATTCACCTAGAAATGAGTACTGCTGAAGTTGGCGCTTGAACATGGAAGATCACCATGCTCCTTAGAACCCCAACATGGAAATAAAGGGTGTTGAAGTTGACGCTAGAACATGGAAGACTGCCGTGCTCCTTAAACATCCCCAACATGGTGTTTTCCAACTTACGAAATTCACTTGGAGATAAAAGGTGCTAAAGTTGACGCTGGAACATGGAAGATAACCATGCTCCTTGGACATCCCCAACGTGGTGTTTTCCGATCTTACAGAATTCACCTAGAAATAAAAGGGTGTTGAAGTTGAACTCTGAACATGAGATTTTCCCGTGCTCTTTGGAAATCCTCAACATGGAGCTCTCTCGATTTTCGAGATTAGCTAGAGATAATTAGTGCTGAAGTTAACATTTGAACATGGAATTTTCCCGTGCTTTTTCGACATCCTCAACATGGAGCTCTCCTAATTTTTGGGATCACCTAGAGATGATGAGTGCTGAAGTTGACCTCAGAACATGGAATTTTTCTTGTGCTCTTTAGAACCCCAAAATGGAGCTTTCCCGATTTTCGAGATCTCTTGGAAATGATGAGTTTAGTTTGGAAACCCCCGAAAACTTGATAGAGTTGTTTTGGAGGTAGTAGTACCAATAAGCATTTTAACTCCTTGATTGACATTTTGGAAACATAATATTTTTTCCCTTTCAATCAAGAGTTAAAATGAAGAGAAAATGAATTAAGTTGAAGAAATTCGGCCTGATCCTGAAATTTTATGAAGACGCTTGAATTTTCCCCTTGTGTGAGTATCTGGCTTTGATTGGCAAGCAGATACGGCTCATTTAGAGTTGCAATTTCTTGGGAGAAAAGATTTAGGAAGTAATATTGAGTGAATGAAGAGATATGTGGTGATTGGTAGAGAAAGTGAGGATAAAACTGATTTTATTAGTAAAGAGTGGGAAAGGCTTTGATTTCCAAAATGTGATTTAGAAGATTAATGCAGTTTTAATTTCCAAAATGCTATTTAGAACATCAATTTAATTTTGAAAAAAGCATTGCTGGGAACATATCTATATGTAAGAAAAAATGATTATGAAGTTAGTAATGCGTGAAGGCATGTTTTAACTCCTTGATTGACTTTGGGGAAGCAAAATATTTTACCCCTTCAATCAAGAGTTAAAACATGAACAAAATTGGTTAAGTAAGAGAATTCGGCCTAATTCGAAATATTTATCAAGGTAGAACTATCCCTTGATTGAATTGCTGATTTCTAAAATTTGATGTGGTAAGACAAGAGTGCGATAAGATGAAATCAGAGCAAGATAGTGGCATGATGAAGATCAAGACGTGGTAAGATAGAGGCATGACAAGGACTAAGATAAGATCATGTGATAAATTATTCACACATATATGTGCATGTGAATGAACTAATTTGAATTCACACGTATATGTTATGTAATTAGTTAGTCAATTGTTTACATGAATGCTTGTATGAGTATATTACTATGCATGAGGATGTGATATTTCTTTGGTTACTTTGGCCTGGGTAGTTGATGCTCTTCTTGCGACTAGGTAATCTTGGGTGGTTGATGTGGGACTCCTTTGGGCTAGTCGATAGGGATGGACTTTGGTCCGAGTTGAAGTTTAATTTGAGGTCGGACCGTAGCCTAATTTGAAGCTTTAATCTAGTTCTGAGTAGATATGACGAGTTTTTGAAATTTTGACACTTAGATCCCTCTTGAGTATGGCATCATTGATGCTAACATAGATCTCAACTTGATCCGCTATTTATCGAACCTCGTAGCTTGCGAGTTGCTCCTCAATGTGACAATCCTTGTTCTGAAGGAAATTTGATGATATTCACCTTTTGCCCCCAAGATAGATAACTGATATCCTTTGGCATTTTGGAAAGATGGGATGAATTGAATTCTATGTTATTATTTTTTAATTTTGTTCTAATTTTTGCATAGAGTTCCCTCGTAGGTTTTCAATATATCGAACAGTGTCTTAATTTTTGCATGGACCGCCCTTTCAGGTTTTCAATCTAGTAGACTCATTTTTTCTTCTTTTCTTTCTTTTTAATTTGCGTTTGTGTTACTTGCGTTGTTTCTCAAGACAACACATGTAGATCTAGTTATGAATATACACATAACGATTCAGCAAAAGAAATGACATTTCTATGAATGAAAATAACTAGGGTATAAAAGTATCCAATGATTTAACCCTTGTTGCCAACCCGCCCTTTCGGGTTTTAAAGTCGACAGGTGACTGTTTTCTCTCATTATCCTAAAATTTGCCAAAAGCCCCCTTTTTGGGTTTTTATTTTGACGGACTATTAAGTAAAAGATTACCCTAATTTTTACTCAATTATATGAAGGAGGACCGTTGACGGGCTTACTGTATAATCTATTTTTTTCTTATTATGCTGCTTTTCAATCATTTAATTCTTTTCCCCAAATGTGATAGCGCTTAAGTTGGTCTTGGTTGATCGGATTCAAGAACTCATTGTCGTCCATGTCCATTGCTTAGATCACTCCTTTACTAACGACCTTCTTGATCACGAACAAGCCTTCCCAGTTAGGTTTGAACTTCCCTCTAGCATTGACATTGGATGGTTTTAGTTGCTTTGAGACTAAGTCCCTTGCTTACAATGGTTGCTTTTGAAGCTTGACTTTATTGATGTAAGCTCTTGCCATGGGTTGCTGATACTTTGAAGATGGTCAATGACTTTCAAGTGATACTCATCAATCATATTTGACTTTCAAGTAAAAATTAAAAGACTTAAAATATTTTTAAGGACCTAAATAAATATTTAAGGGTCCAAATATTTTAATTAAATCGTTTATCCTCGATTCCATGGCTACCCTTTAAGGATCTGACCTTGATTTCCACTAGGAGAATCGCTTCCATCCCATAGACTAATGAGAGAGGTGTTTGATCTGTTGGAGCGTGCACACTGGTTTTGTATCCCTAAAGTGCAAACGAAAGCTTTTCTTCCCAATCACTATGATTAGCCACCATTTTTGACAAGATTTTCTTGATAGACTTGTTTGCTGTTTCCACTGCCCCTTGGCTTGAGGTTTATAGGTAGAAGAGCGATGATGTTCGATGACAAATTTTTCAAATAGATCGGTCATTGCCACTTGAATTTGAAAACCATTATTGGACACAATATGATGAGGCACCCCATAGCATGCAAAGATATGCTTTTCGATGAACTTTACCATCTTCTTTGTGGTTATTTTGGTGAAAGATTTGGTTTCTACCCACTTGGAGAAGTAGTTACCACGATGGTGTATTGATGCTCATTAGTCAAAAGGGGGTCAGATCTCACCAATAATATCAATCCCCCAAGCCGGGAAAGGCCAAAGAGTTGAAAGATTATGGAGATTAAAAGGAGGCAAATGATTTATATCCCCATAGATTGGCATTCACGGTACTTCTTCGTCTCAAAGATGCTATCAGCTATTATTGTAGTTCAAAAATAACCTTGCTGCTGAAATTCCTTTGCTATGGCTAAAACATTAATGTGATGGCTACAATCTCCCCCATGGATACGAATCATGACCAGAGAAGTCTCATTTTCCTAAAGACAACACAGAAGCAAGCCGTCTGTGAGCACTAGATTTTGTACCAACTCGAGCTTTCGATGATGATGATTTTTTGAGATTTTATCCTTGAATCACAAAAGTTTCGACAGTCCAAATGATCTTCAAATTGGAGATTTCCTCGTAAAAAAATAATGTTTTGGCCCTAAATAAATATTTAGGACCATAAAAAATATTTAAAAGCTTCAAAGTAAAAATTAAAAGACTTAAAATATTTTTAAGGACCTAAATAAATATTTAAGGATCCAAAATATTTTAATTAAATCGTTTGTTTTTTTTAAAGAATATATATATATATATATATATATATATATATATATATATATATATAAATATATAAATATATAAAAAAATATATAAATATATAAATATAATTAAAAAAAATGAAAAAAATGAAAGAGGAAGCCAATGCAGTCCTCGCCAGTAAGTGTTGGCTAGGACAGCGTTAGCCTTGTATTTACAAGCGAGGCTAATGGCCTCGCTTGTAAATACAGGCGAGGCTAAATTCCCTCTGTAAATAGGGGGAATTTTTCAGTAGTTTAGAGGCCCAGAAAATTTTTACAAAAATATTTCATTTCTTGAGGAATCGACTCGGAAAATTTTTGTAAAAAAGTATTTTCTTATCGAAAAAGAAGGATTGAAAAATTTATGAAAAATTTTTTTTTCTCTCAACAAAATGAAGGGAATTTTCATTGGAAAAAATATTTTTCTTGAGAAAATAATTTCGGCATTTTTCCATCTTTCTTTAAAAAATTTCTTTGATTATATTCGGGTCCAAAACAAGTTTGGATTCTGAATTTAATTTTTTTGAATCAATGTTCTTTCATTTTTTTCTCAAAAATCCTCAGATATTCTCGGACCTAAAAGAAATTTAGAGTCCGAGTCTAATCATTTTTAGGATAAATAAGCATTTGTTTTTCACACAAATCAAACCAAAGAGAACGAGGAGCACTCTCGAAAATCAAGCAGATTTGTCAATGTGGATTCGCAACAAAATGGTAAGCCTCTGAGTTCCTAGAGTTGCCTTTTTCCTGTGTCTTATATTATTATGATATTCGTTTTCTCCTAAATTCTAAGACGAAGTCGATTTTCATCATTGACCTAGGATTTAATTTAATTATTTAATTATATTATATTTAATTATTTATTTAATTGTGAAAATTCTCAAATGCACATGTTAGAATACCCCCACGAAGGAAATTAAAATTATTCCCGGATAACAGACCTCACATTTTTTCCATGCAATCATTTTCACTAAATAAAAATGAGCAACATATCTGTAAATAAAATGAATCGTTTTATTTCAAGATAAGAATTTTCAATAGTTGATATTTTAATTAGGCCATACAGGCCTCGTCAAAATTAAATCAAGCATACGTGTAAATATTCATTATGTGTCATACCCTATGCTAACCTATGTGGATGCCGGTAGATTAAGTTAGATCTATGCATATGATTTTATTTTTCTTCGAGTATTGCAAAATTTTTTCAAGGAAATGTAATTAATAGATTAGGCGGGCGGTTGCATCCCCTGAGTTGTAATTTATTTTTCCGCATTTATTTACTACATAATGTATGTATTTATTACTTTCTGCATGCGCGATAAATGCATAATTAAAAAATACGATTTTCTGTACATGTAATATAATGTGATCCAATAAGAAGTAAGAAACTTATCCCGAACCCGAATCTCTCTGTTTTAGTGGGCTGTCCCCCGGACATTAAGCCTCACAAGATTTTAATTCTTGGAAGAGCTAATCCAGGTGGCGACTCTACACTGAGTGACGGCGGATTCTGGTTTTGATTGATCTAAATTATTTTCGCTTTCTCTTTTCAACCTTTCGGGTCCCCGACTTGGTATTTTGTTTTCACAAAAAAACACCCTGGTGGACCGCGCTTCTCATCTTAGTGCGTTCTTGGCCCATCTCTTTCTGTGTCGTCTGCTTACAGTGGTGACTTCGCTGGGGATTTTTCTTAAACTTTTTTTCAAAGGTTTTAGATTTTAGATAAGTGCCTAAAATTATTGATCACATTATTTTGTATTTTCTCAATTATGACATATTCATATTTCGCATTGCAATAGAGGGGATAAGCCCGTAAGTTTAAGGTACACTATTACTACAAAGCTTTCTCTTGTACTAATCTGCCTCTCTGAGAAAAGATAGTACTTGAGTGGGTGGAGCACTTGTTGCCATATCGCATGTACCTCCCTCGTTAGAACCTATTTGGGGAGAAGCTTGGATTGTACTTTAGTACAACAAGAACCTTCTACATCAGCAACTCAAAAGCAAACCTCATGTAGATAAGCCGCAGGCATTTTCCCTAGGGTGTTACCCAACAAACGATCATGCATTATATTTTTCTCGAAGGTGTGCTCCTTAATATCCATGTGGTACTAAGATGAACCAAAATTAGGATAGAGACTAGCAAAAAACCCTACACATGGGAGTTGTATGGTTGGAAGTTGGACGTTGCATGCTATTTTCTACGTGTTTACTACTTTCGATTCATCATGCATTGTACAAATGTGCCATGCTAACCACGAATCTTAATGCAGACACTTGAACACAGACACTCATAATGTTAAAATGATTTAACATAGCATCTTCTCATCATCATGATACCAAATTGGTGTCACATACACTTAGGATTAGATGACACTCGAGATCGTGTCACCTTAGGACAACATGAAACCAATCAGAATCATGAAACATCATTTGCCCCTTTTTTAGTGAGATGTCACTTGACATCCGACTCTTAGCCTGTACAGGATGAATATACCCTTGTTTTTGCGAGATGTCCGCTTGACATCCAACCCTTAACCCATACAGAGCGAACGTACCTTTTTACCCAATTTATTGAGTGTTGTCCACTTGACATCTGACACTTAGCCCACACGGGGTGATAACATACCCACACATTACCTATGAGATGTCTATTTGTTATCTAACTCAAAGCCCACAAGGGGTAATAATATACCCCACACATTACCTAAGTGATTTCCACTCGACATCCAACTCACAATCCACATGGGGCAATCACACATGCCACATAGCCCAAATGGGGCCAATACCTACCCAAACCATTTTTCCCACATCACATGATTTCCTTGCTGACATTCGAACCTAAGCTCACATGGGGTAAACTTATTTCGAAAACCTTACCTTACCAAATCTTCAAGGGTATACGCTTAATACCCGAACCATTCACCCACATGGGGCAACGATTCATGCATCACCACATACCCTCAAAAAAGTGATAAAAAACTCCACCCTAATTGGGAAAAATAACCAAATCATTCATTTAATAGCTACATACAGTAGTTATTTTTATTTTATTCAACTTCCTTAGGGTATGTCACACTGCTTATTACACGGAATCAATTTGAGCTCCTCATTCCATGAGATCTAGTCACAGTACGAAATCTCAAACTATTTACGTACTACCACATGGGTAAATTAGCCACCTCATTTACACCACTCATGCTTCAATGTCACACAGACACCGTACAGATCTCAAATCCACCCCAATGTGTTGGATTTTCATTTTCACCCATTTTTATTTTACCTAGTGGCTAACTTGTTTGTTTAAAATGGATTGATAAACATATTATTTATTTCGCGTCATGGCACGTTAACCCTTTGTGAATGCAGCCATAACATTAACATCTCACACAATTTTCACATCATGAGTCGCATTATGAATCTTACATGCATGGTCTGATGTTCTACTTTTGATTGAAAGGGCTATGAAAAGGCCCGCCAACCGTTTGGTCCGCATTTTTCCAATTGTGACTGGACTAGAGGGGGTTTCTTCATTTTAAGACTTTATCTTACATTAGCTTTTCTTTAAGGTTGGTCTCTTTGTATGAGTTCCTGCATCATATACTCAGCTAACAGCAGAAACAAGCATACAGTATAATAAATTTAAAGTTAAGAAGATCTTAACTTGGAAGGATAGAACTTGTAATTTTTCATTAATAAAAAATACTTAGTCAGTACATAATTTATGTTTTGAACTAAGGTTACATGCTAGGACCTATTACAAGAACTATCTAGTACTAGGTACATGGCTTCTATTTTCGGTTCTTGGAAGAGGAGGATCCAATCTTTTCTTGATTTGGCTTATATTGCTGCTATTGATTATTCTGATGGTGCAGAGTATGAGGCGGATACTGTGGTCACCTTGGAAGAGTTCCCTTATCAACATTTGTGATCTTGAAGGTGACTTCAGCTACCTTCTCCCCCATTGATATCTATCCTTGCACAATTTGTTCCAACCAGACATTAAAGGAGTCAAGGGTAGCTTGAAAGTCCACTTGATGACCAATTATGTACCAGGAGATCTCTTCTTCCAGTTGCTGCTTGCCCTTAGATGTTAGAAGTTCTTGGTTATTAAGCTCGTTGAGAAGTAGGTAATGGCATCTAGATAGGTGAGCAATCTGATCAAATCCTTAGCATGTAAATTATTAAAAGCATTACACCACAACTCTGAATTCTTTTGCAGACAATGAGATCTTAATCTTGGCCTCCATATCAACTATCTTTGGGTATCTTGAAGAGAAACACTAGGTGGTGAAGTCAATGTCTTTAGCGTCCAACTCTCCTATTGTCACCAGTGTTCCTACGTTCTTTTACAGATTTTACACCTATTCTTAATGATATTCAACTTAGAGTGAATGGGTATGCTG
The DNA here is from genome assembly GCA_949673415.1 of Euphorbia schlechtendalii. Classification (NCBI taxonomy): domain Eukaryota; kingdom Viridiplantae; phylum Streptophyta; class Magnoliopsida; order Malpighiales; family Euphorbiaceae; genus Euphorbia; species Euphorbia schlechtendalii. Next base: position 3,234 of record CATIWQ010134451.1, on the reverse strand, counting down.
ATCTCTGGGTAGAGGGATTCAGTAGGTGGAAGGCTTGGAGTTGGTAGCTTAGGAAAAATTTTACCCATGGCATCAAGCAGGAATTTCTGAGACCTTGAAATTTTAGCATATGTGTTCTCATTGACCTCTTTACAAATGTTGTCTATCATTGAATGGAGAGAGTCAAGATTCAACATAGGCTTCTTATCCATTTTGTTCGAGATCTTAGTCAATAACTTCAGTACTTTATCCTACTTATCATCATGGTTCATCAGAAATCTGACGTGGTCTCCAAAACCTTTGCGATGATATGGCCGATGTCCTTTATAGTCTTTACTTCCTTGAGCACATTATCAATCTTTCAATCAGTGCTCCTCTTTATTTTGACTTGTTCCTCAGTGAATTTGTGGAGCTATGTCACTTGAGTTTCTATATTGGAAGTCAAGGAACTCAGTTGCTCAACAGCAGCATCTACGCTACCCTTTAACTTACCTATGACTACGTTAGCAAGTGCAATAGACATGGGGATAGATGTAATTTTACCCCAAGCTGCACTGTAGACTCTGATAATCTGGATAGAATCACAACCATCTTGTCCACTAAGCTCTTAGTGCTTTCTTTCACTAAATGATTTTAAAATACAAACAAAATGCCCGAAATCTTCTCAAACTCCTCAAAGTAGAGAGACTCAGTAGGTAAGCTTGTATGCTCTTCGAACTCAGGCAGCTTAGCCTTGGTTTAGGAAGACAAACCTGTCAATTCTTGAGACAGTAGCAAATTGCTTACCGCTTCATCCAACTCAGCATCAGTTTTTAGGGAAGGAAATTGCTCCTTGTGAGTTCCCTAATTTGAGCTAAGATGGACTTAACAGCCAAGTCCTCTTAGACTAGTTTGCTGTTGGGTTGAGGTACTTCACTGGTTGTAAAATATACCTCAATACCATGACCACTTACTTCTCCATGCTGAGTGAAGTTCTTAGCGTTATGAGCTTCCTTAATTAGAGGAATTAAGGGGGTAGAGGATGTGTTTGAAGAAGGGGTAGATTCAGATGTTTGTACGGTTGAAGAAGGAATAAATTTGGTTTTCACAAAGGAAGGAATTATTTGTGTTTGGGGAAGAGAAGAAGGAGAATTTTATGTTTGGGTGTTATTAGGAGAGAAAGAATCATGACTTTTAGTGGGAGAGGAAGGAATATTCACAGGAGAGTTTTGGTTATTTACAGGGGAAGAAGGTATAATTATTGGGGAATTTACAATGTTAGAAGGAGGAGGATTACAGAAGAAGGTTTATCAATTTCTGTAGGGTAGGAACTAGGGTATTTACAAGTGATTTGGCTTGAGGATTTACAGAAGAAATGGGGGTAGGATTTTTAGAAACTCTTGGTTAGTTGTTTGACCCAAGGATGGGACAGCTTGAGGTTTCTCAAACTGAGTAGAGGTTTCCTCAGCTTGAGTAAAGGTTGGAGTGGGGATGTTAAGATCAAGAAGATCAGAGTCTTCCTGATTAAGGTGAAGTGTTCCTCCAACATCCTCCTCGCTACTCACCACTTGCACGTTTTTTTACAAGGGCCAGTTTGTGGCAGATCACTTGCTCTGAGTGCCCTTTGCTTTAGCAATTGCTTTGTTAATCTTAGTCGCATCTCCAGGACTTATAGTGTCCTCACCCTTAGATTTCTTAGCCTCCCCCTGCTCCTCAGATTCTTTAGTAACAATGAGTTTAGCCCTGGGTTTCCTCAGCCTCAATTGCATCCTCCTTTTCCTCAACTTGTTGCTCAACCTCAGCTTCTCTTTAAGTGTGAGTTTTAGCTTTCATTTGCCTCCATTATCTTTGGGGCTAAGTAGGGGCTTCATCGATTTTTAGCATGGCTAGGTTCTTGATAGAAGAAGCCATGGTGCTGACTTGCTCTAATATACTAGAGATTGGTAAATTGTCGCTTGTGTCATCACTTCCCTCGAACTCCACCATGAACTCGTCTTTCTTCCTCCTTAGGGATGTCCACAGGTACTACTGATAGTACTCACTTCAGCTTTCTCTTTTTTGTGCTTTGTTATATCTAGTATGTACCTGATCATGGTACAGTTTGGTGAAGTGATTGAGGTCAAACTTCTTCACTGGCAGCATTGTATCACTGAACTCCCCCAAAAACTGCTCGATGTTAATCTTCACTGCCCTCATCAATTCAGTGATGATAGTGATAAATGGTAGTTAGTGAAAGGAAAATATACGTCTAGATATACCTAGCACACGCAGCAGAAATTAAAAATTTTCCTAACTCCCAAGATTTTTTAAGATGCATAATCAAAATAAAAGCATGTAGGTAATGTCAATTAAATATTTAGAATACGGTAATTCCTAACTTAGTTCCTAACTAAGTATAACAATTACTAACTTAGTTCATCAATTAAATCTAAGTAAAACTTAATTTAAAATTATAACTAAGCATGCAAAGTTCATAAAATAAATCTAGGCAAATCCTAATTTATAATATAACTAACTGTGCATTATTCTAAATAAATAATAAACAATTAAATAAAGAAGAAAAAGAAAAACTTACCCGAATACCGATCTCCTTCGTCTTTACTCTAAACCCACACTAGTATTGTAACAAACACTAGTCAATCCTCGCTTGAATAATCTCTAAAGTATCCACACGAAGACCACGAACAAAATTATCTTCCAGAGGTAGAATTCTCCAAAATTAAGTCGGTGCTAGTCAACCCAAAATCTGAACTAAAATTTATACTAGAGAAAATATTTTCAGTGTGAAAATATTTTCAAAATTTCTCAATCACGTAGATTGAAAAATAATTGGAAAAAAAAAATTTTGCAAGTTGAAGAAATTGAAAAATTTTGATGTAAAAGAAAAGAGAAATGGAGGGGTTATTTATATAAAAAAAGAAAGGAACAAAACCACAAACTAGCAATGTGGGATAAACAAAAAATCTCATTGCTAGGCGGGTTGACCTGCAGGTCAGACCAGACCCGTGGGTCCTTTTATAAGGCAGCCCAGCTGCCTTGTAAAAGGCCAGCCCAGCCCCTGAGCTAGGCTTATCCCCAGCCGTGGGCTGGGACGCCCAGCCAACAGCTGGGACTTGCGGCAGCACAATGCTGCCACAAGTTTCCCTTATTTTTTTTATATTTAATTTAAATATTTTCCAAAAATATTTATTATTAAATACTAAAAAAGAAAACAACCCCTTTACATATATTAATATTTAAATTAAATAGTTTTCAAAAAACTATTTAATATATAAA